>CM035140.1:88818165-89030630 GCA_020205605.1 Panax ginseng
GAAAATCGTAGAGTAAACTCAAAATCGTGAGAGTCAATGAAAGTCGAGAGTAAACTCTGAAAATCGTGAGTGCGAGGATAGTAGAGTGAAAATCGTAGAGTCAACACTTTGAAAATCGTGAGAGTCGATGAAAATTGTAGAGTGAACTCAAAATCGTAGAGTCTGCGATAGAGAGTGAAAATCATAGAGTGAACTCTGAAAATTATAGAGTAAAGTTTATATTACAACTACTATGCGTTGTAAATAGTTGATGTGCATGATTATACAATTGTGTAGGGACACGTGAAGTGCGAGATAGTACGTAAGTCATTAATCTGTTATTGGTAAACAACGATCAAGGCAAGTTTCTTACCTATTTTCATTATGAATTTATTAAACTCTTATTCATTGATTGCGGCGAGGGTAAGTTTGGGCTTGTGATTAAGTAATCATTCGTGCAAGCTCCTCTATTGTAAAGTTCTATAACTTCAATTGTGATGCAAAACGTTATTGATGATTATTAAGTTCCTATTGTAACTGCTATACTTTAAAGTTCGTATACCCTTAATGAACTATATTCAAGCATGCTTTCTAGGTTTCGTTTTAGCTAGATGTTATTGATACAAACATAGTATATTGTTTGAACAATTCAAATCCTTTGAAGCTATTGAATGTTTACCAATCCAAATTTCTTTGGTGAGGTCCCACATGAATACTAAGATGAACAAACCAGATAATGGGGTAACTGATGTTGGGCATATAGTCCCATTTACGCTTATGCGTTTAAACTTTATACTTGTGCACAATGTATGTAGTAGTACGATAAGTGATCACACGGAGTACTTGCGAGACCGCTTACAATCTATTAGATTGTTAAACCTTCGATGGTTTTGATGAAACAAAGTAATGTTCGGGGTATCTAACACCCTTAGTATGCTATTGAGAATTCGAACTCTTATCTTGATATTCCAAATATCTCTTGATATTTATTTCAACCGTTGAGAAATATTCATACTAATGCTTTTACTTCTGATGTATGTTCTCAAACTACTTTATATACTTGCTGGGCAATTTCTACTCATTCTTGCTTAAACCTTTCAGTTAAGGCTAATAACGCTGAGGGCTCGGGCAAGGACAAAGGAAAGTCTAAGATGAAATGATGAGAGTTATTTATGTAATAATTATATATCCGCATATGATGTGATGTAGCGATAAACGCTAAGTTTAAGTTTTAGTTTATTAAAGGTTGTAAAGACTTGGGACTTTATTTTGAATAAGTATGTAATAGTTAATATTATTATTATTAGAGTTACTTAGATAGATGATGATATATATTATATCGTGAGCACCATGTCCTATAATCGATGTTACACGGATTTGGGGGTGTCACAGGTTGGTGAGTGTGGATATTGTCTAGATGACAATATTCTTATTAAAACTCTTAGATTATGTTTTGTCGTATTTTACACAACTGTTGTATAATTAAGTTGTATTTGAATTTTGTACCATGTATTTGGCGACTCAAGATGAGTGATGTATACCTATTTTGGGGGCGTCACAATTATGCTCAGAACCATTGTCCCCAAAAAATGTCCCCTTATAGGGTTGTTCACCTAAGATTTTTCATATCTGAATCCACACCAGAACAATCTGGTTCGGCACAAATACTCAAGAATGCTTGAATTTCACAAATATATTTTGTTTCAACCTTCGTCTAGCTGAATCAAATAGCTTAGACTTTTATCAACAACTCGAACATCAATCGAAATAATTTAGCCAACTTAATTGACCTTCTTCATAATCTAAAAGAAAACCAAAAATTCTTTTATGACGCCATGATACCGTACCAGATTAGTAGTACGTTGAGGATTCCGCCATTATGTGACTTTATCATATTACATCATACCATAGTGGGTTGACGATCTTTTGATCACAACCAACACTAGGTTCAACTGTATTGATAACTCCATCGTTTTCCATTTTACACCATATCAAATGATGCACATGGTTAGAAATACCTTTTTGAAAATTTTCAAATCATTTTTGTCTTAACCAAAATAATTAACATAGACATATGGATAACGATATTATTTTTAAAACATCATTGGTTCAATCACATGATCTAATATTTTTCAAGAAAACAGAAATGCGAACATTAGCACGAAGTCAATAAATTTTGAAAATCTAGCAGAGCTAGAAGATTTAGAAAATCCATGTTTCTATATCATCTTCAATCTTTACTCCATTGTTTCACTCTATCAATCTCTAACACCATCAATGCTTACCACACTAAAATTTCTAACTTCACAACATACATATACCTGATATAGTTCATCAAACTTACCACACTTTGGAAATCCAGGAACATGCCATAATCATATGAGTTTAAGAACTTATCCTAGTCAGACCATAGGCGTCCATTCCTTGAGGGGTTCAAAAACATTTCTTATAATTATGAGTCAGGAACGTACTATGTGCATGAGTTTTAAGAACTCGCGTCTAATCTTAATATTTTCTATATTAATCTTAATAGTCTCTATCTATCAAATATGATATGAGAAAAGAATCACCTTCTCACCATAAGCATATCGATAGCGCGACACCGACATTCCATTGATTATCATTGTGAGGAACTGAGCGTGAGCACAAAGCCTCCACCCACACAAAGGTTTGTACAACTCAGCTCTCACATGAATCCTCGACTGAAATCTAACTTAACTCTATCTCACTTTTAACTTGCTCTTTGCTCGATACGAATTCTTCGTATCTCACCACATACAACTCCTCATGAGTTCATATCGTACCATTTCATAGTACAATCTCTTATAGCATCAAGCTATACACACTTAGTTGTTACAGATTATTTATCACTTCATAGCTCAATTCGTGATCATCATTTTACCTTAGAGTTCTTTGCCTATTATCAACAAAACTCCACTCGAGTTCAATCTCATTATCTTTGTCATATAGACACCATCTTAACATTTTTATTACCAGAGTTAGGAAACTTCTGAATTCTCATTCTCTTAGATACTTCAAGATTCTTCTTTGAATCTACACTTATATATATAAATCTTTATCTTTCTCTCTCTCTCTCTCTCTCTCTCTCTCAGGTTATAGCCTAAGGTATACTTACCTAAGTTTATAACCTACAGCTTTGATACCAACCTGTGACGCCCCTAAATCTAGGTCCCTTCGAACCTCGGATCAGGTCCGCCACAATACTACTATCGTCAAACTATTTATATATCTTATTCATAACTTAATGAATATAACTTTACTTATTACATAGTTTAGAATATAAATTTTTTCCATTACCAGGATCTGCATAATGACCCCAAACTTTTATAAGTTTCACAACTTGGTCATCTTACTATTCATGTTTTACATCACATTCGATATTATATAAATATGCGGATTAATTTAAACTTTTTCAATCTTCTTTGAAAATAAATCTTTTATTGATATCTTAACTTGAATCACTTACAATTTCCTGAATCAAATTATTTTATGATTCACTTCATTCTATTTCCGTATAAACCTTTACATCTCGATTCGAATTTCTCTATGTATCACATAGTAGAACATTACAAGCTAACATGTATTACACATCGTAACTACTATCAAGTATATCTACTAGAACCTAAATATGGTTCAAGAGCATATAATTAATTAAACAAATCAAACTCCTTTGATGTGATTGAACTTTATCAATCAAGTAGTGTGACGAACGAGATTTTGAAATTTAATTTTAATATTTATTGAATTAAATAAATATTGTTCGATGATTTAATTATTGGATTAAATAATTAATTGATGAAATTGTGGTAGATTAATTTAATTATATGTGTTATGTTTATTAAATTAATGTGGAGAAATTTTATTATTCAAATTATGTAATTATGTGAGCTTATTAAATTAAATGAAATATTTAATAAGCATAATGTTATTTTAATAATTAATTAGAGAATTAATTATTTGACAAAATTAATAAATGAGAAATTTAATTTTGTAACTATGTGAATTAATGAGAAATTATTATATTTATTTTAATTAAAGTAAATATTATATTTGATTATTTTATAAAGGGGTGTGACACCATTAAACTATAGTATAAGATAATCATTAAATTAAATGGTTTTGGAACCTATTATTGCCAGCCAAATGAGGCCCTAAGAGAAGTTAGTAGTAGTTAACCTATGATGGGTTAACTGACCTCCACAACGCGTCAGTTTTATTATTAAATACGTCTTCTTCTTTATTTTCTAAGTCTGGAACAAAGCAATCACAAAGAGAAAATTGAGAGTTGTTTGATTTAAGAAGTGTCTGAGAAATGAGAAAGGATCATCCCTACTAACCTACACTCTACGCTTTGGGTAATTTCTCCAACCCAATTTTTATTTACATTGTTTAAGTTTTTCAGGAAAATGGCTTTCAAGTTCTGTAAAATCTCTGTAATTGGAAAAAGGAGTAATGATTTTGTGTTATTATGTTAAGTATAACATGTTTTAATATATATCGTATAATTCCATGTCATCAGTTTCATAAAAATATATGTCATAGATTGTTTCTAAATTACAGTATGAAAATATGGCCATATGGACTTACATACCAAATTTAACACGATAATCATAAGTTGTATTATAAATTTACACATGTATGTGTTAATATGTTAACGTAGTATGTTTTACTATGTTGTATGAACCAAAACATCGGTTTCATAAAATATATATAGTAGATTGTTTATTCAAAATTTCGAGTATGAAAATATGGCAATATGGCCTTACGTACCAAATTTGATATGTCAATCATATGTTATATCATAAATTTATACTTGTATATAATTATGCATGTTAAAATGAAGGAATCAAACTTTAAATGAATAGATTCGAAGTTATAATAAACCCATAGTGTTGATTTTCATGTTTTGTATTCAAAACTTTCAAAAATATCAAGAACAGTAAATTATATGTTTTGATTCTGCAAATTATGTGTTATAACATGTTAAAATCATGCTAGAAGGGTGGAGTAGTAAGTATATGTGTATTACAGTGTTTGGGTATGGCTAATTTCGTGTAAAAGTAAATTAATTGGAGGTGTTGGCCATGTTCTGCAATTTTTCATGAATTGCAGAATCATACACTGATTTAGTCACCTAATTGCGCACTAATAAGGAGAAATCCTTATCGAAAGCCCCTCTTTCTGAACGACACAGTTGTTAAATATTGTGAGTTATAATATTAATGATGAATAAGTTCGTGTTGATTAAAGATGAAATTGATAGTTCCATTGTGTTGGGATTATTAGTGTTAGTGGAAATCGACATTTATTTCGATAATAATTGATGTCCGGAGGTTATATTGACCAATCGGGTATTCGGGCACTTTTAGTGTCGAGTACTATTCACCCGATTACTATTCAATCTAATATTGTTCACTTTCATTTGGGACACTTTTTGTGTGGGGTACTATTCATGGGGTAATATTCCCAAAGTACTATTCATGGGGTACTATTCACCCAAAAATATATTTCTTTTCGCTCCAAATCATTTTTGGGTACAATATTATTCCTTGAGGAGATGTGATAATTTTTCGAATCTGTTGGTTAAAGTTATAAT
Source organism: Panax ginseng (assembly GCA_020205605.1). NCBI lineage: Eukaryota > Viridiplantae > Streptophyta > Magnoliopsida > Apiales > Araliaceae > Panax > Panax ginseng. Next base: position 88,823,762 of record CM035140.1, read on the forward strand.
AGTAAATCAATACAGAGATCGTTGGTTGAAGATATATATAGTAAATCAATATGGATCACCGGTGGAAAGTTATAATAGTAAATCAATATGGATCATTTGGTTTAAAGTTTTAATAATAAATCGGTATGGGTTAGTTTGCTTAAGTATTAATAGTAAATCAATATGGATTTGTCGCTTTAAAAAGTAAATCAATCTGGACCGTTCATGAATTAGTTAATATTCAGTCCATTCTCCTATAAATAGAAGCTCATTCCTTCATTATTTCTTATGAATTCACTGAAACTCTAGAGAGAGAAATTATAAAGAGAAAGAAGAAGAGAAGTCTGTTACCTCACTTTTCCAGTATCCAATTTCTTCTAAGGTAAGGGATATTATTTGTTGTACTCGTAAGGGGTATTATTTCTTTCGTATTCATAAAGATCGCTATTGTTATTCCATTCCTTATTATTCTATTGGAATAACTCAGATACGCGACTTCTAGTATACATGGTGAAATTCTTATGTTATTCCATTCTTTATTATTATGTTGGAATAACTTTGTCTATGCTAAGTACCGCATACATGGTGAAATTCTATTATTCCATTCTTTATTATTACATTGGAATAACTTGATATGCGATCTATCGCATGCCCGTGAATTCATTTGTTATTCCATTCTTTGTTATTCTATTGGAATATCCATGCATCGGATTCTGATTACGACACATTTCCATTCTTTATTATTATGTTGGAATATCCTCGTGCTATGCGGGTTACGTGACACCGGTTCCATTCTTTATTATTCTGTTGGAATAACTCTGTCTATCTGATTACATGACGCACCGTAAATTCTTCCATTATTCCATTCTTTATTATTCATTTAGAATAATGCATCCTATGTGGATTACCACATAAGGCAAAAATTCATTTATGGTTTCATATATTCTATTATACTCGGTTGGTTAAAGTTTTGGATTCTATACTCCATGAAATTAGTGGAATATCCTTGATATTTGCGCTTCATCCAAAGATCTTTTCATGGAAATATTCATCCGAGCATTCTTGAATTTTACTCCACAAAAAATTGGCGTTGACAATTTGGGCGTTATTGAGTTCGGGATAAATTAACTTATAAATCTTTGAAATTTATTCTTGAACTTGTTTTATTGAATTGTCATCATCCTCATGCTTATATTATGTTGAAAGTCATCTCGTGGCATGTGGTGCATAGATGGACTTGGTAAGATTATGACTGAGGATTATTCTGTATAATCATGACCGTAATATTACAAATGATGTGGAAAAAGTCCGCATTGGCCCATAGTGCATTGATGGACAATTTTTGGTATGATTATGGCTATGGATTCTCTTTGGCCAAGGTGCAAAGATGAATTGTTTTATGGCATGATCGAACCAGATTAATGAAAACACGATTATCTTTGCCCGTAGTGCATGGATAATTCATGGTCGTGATACTATTAAATATCCTTGGCCTATAGTGCAGGGATGATTCGATGATGTGGATTAATTATTGAGCTAAGTCTCAGTGATGAAATATTAATTCATGGATGTGATAATAATGAATATCCTTGGTCGTAGTGCATGGATAATTCATGGATGTGATACTAACGAATATCCTTGGCCGTAGTGCATGGATAATTCGGTGATGTGGATTATTTATTGAGCTGAGTCTCACCGATAAAATATTGATTATACACTTTTTATTCGTAAAAGATAGTAGATATCATGCTCTACTTGACTCTTCTAAATTATAGTTGTATGTCTTTGGCCTGTAGTACAAATATGAATTGTTAATGAATATCTTTGGCCGTAATGCAAAGATGAATTTATTAGTATGATTATGAGAAGTAATTGTGATTTGGTATAACCATGATTTTTAATGTTTCAGGTAAAGATAGGTGATGAAAATTATCTTCGTCCTGGGTGCGAAGAGGAATTTAGAATCACAATTATGATTACGATTTATTCACCTGATTGTGGACAGGAATTGTTGACTGATGTTACAGGGATAAAACATTGTTGGTAGATTTTTAACGTAAAGAAGATAATAGACTTTATGGTCTTTTTGACTCTTCTAATGGATTGCTCGTTCTGCTGGAACTATGGTTGAAAAGTTTTATCATCTGCCATATGTTCTAAATCTCTAATTCATTACTAACAAAGGCTATTTATAATTTAATTATCTTTAGTCAAGATATTCTTTACTAGGCTAGTTGTGCTCACCCTTCTGCTTCACAATTCCTTTTAGGTAATAAGAGTGTACTTGGGTCGAGAGGGGATAACAGGGGAATAGAACGGTGGTCTATAGCTGTTGAGGTTCTCCCTAAATGGTATGGAAATAATTATGTTGAGCACTTTAGATAAGTTTGTCGTATTGTATACGTCATTTGATATTTAATTTTTGTGAACCAAATAGGGTGAGGGGAACCCAAATTGGAAGGGTGTTTTGCCACTATTATACAAGATGTCTAATGACATACAACCTCGTGTTATCATAAGACATGGTTGTGCACATCCAATTGCTAAGTATATCTACGAGCACTACTTATATGATCTTAGAGTATATTTGAGATATAATTCTCACTTGGAGACAACGGAGATAATTATATGTCAAGAGAAGACTCACCATTAGAAAGAAGATGATAGTAATCTTCTTGTTTTTCTTTGGGGACTTTTGGGTCAACCAAGGATAATTCTGTGGACATATGATATTTATCATAACCTAGATGCATGACCTCCCATGTACGAAGGTTTCCATGAGTACTTTCCAAAGATTTTAATTTCTAAAACAGTTTTTGACTATACTTATATGTAAAGTACCATTGTAAGGTTGTGGTCAAGGCACCATGAGAGTTACATACATTTGTATTAAAACTCACAACTTATCTGTTGTCGTACTCTGCACGATAGTTCAACAGTTGTATAAATGAAGTTTGTATTTGATTTTTATAGTGTGATATCTGGCGACTCAAGATGGGTCGTGTGGACCTATTTTGGGTGTGTCACATCAGGTATCATTCCGATCAATAAAGTTAATGCTTATGTATTATTTGATTCGGGTGCTACTTGTTCCTTTATATCCAATGACTTTGCTATGAACTTAGAGTTGCCTAAGGATGAGTTAGTTTACCCCATGAACATAGAAATTGCGAATAGAGAAATAATCCATGTTAAGTACGTACATAAGAACTGTAAAGTGGATATTAAGGGTAATATCATGAACGTAGATCTTATCCCTATTCGACTTGGGGAATTTGACGTTATCTTGGGAATGGACTGGTTATTCAATTACGGGGCTGTAATTGATTGTCAGAAGAAGCGTATTAACCTTATGACTTCGTCAAAGGTTGTGTTTTATGGTAGCAAGTTGCCTAGACAAGCGAGTTGTCTGACGATGATACAGGCCAGTAAATTGTTAAGATAAGTCTGTGTAGGATATTTAGCTTACATAGTCGATAGTCGTAAGGAAAATTCGAAAGTAGAGGAGATACCAGTAGTGAAGGACTTCGCAGACATATTTTCGGACAATTTTCCAGGACTTCTGCCAAATAGAGAGGTCGAATTCGTGATCGATTTGGCGCCAGGAACGACTTCAATATCGAAATCACCATATCGTATGGCACCAGTAGAGATGAAAGAATTGATGGTACAACTACAAGAAGTACATTCAACCAAGCATATCACCATGGGGAGCGCCAGTGTTATTTGTGAAGAAGAAGGAAGGGACGATGCGACTGTGCATCGATTACAGAGAACTGAATAAGGTCATGATTAAGAACAGATATCCATTACCGAGGATCAATGATCTGTTTGATCAATTGAAGGGAAAAAAATACTTTTCCAAGATAGACTTGAGGAGTGGTTATCATCAACTGAAGGTGAGGCCGGAGGACGTCTCAAGAAGGCGCTCGTAATAACGATATATATCACTATGAATTTTTGGTAATGTCATTTGGTTTAACAAATGCTCATGCAAAGATTATGGGTTTAATGAATGGAGTGTTCAAGCCGTTTTTGGACAAATTAAGTGGTGTTATTTATAGATGACATTTTAGTATATTCGAAAACCAAGGAAGAACATGAAGAGCATTTGAGATTAACGTTAGAGGCGTTGAGAAATGAGAAGTTGTATGCCAAGTTTTTGAAATGCGAATTTTGGATCGAGCGGGTACAATTTCTTGGTCATGTGATTGATAAAGACGGAATTTTGGTAGATCCATCCAAAGTCAAAGTTGTGATCAACTGGGATCAACCGAGAATGCCATCAGAAGTACGATGTTTTCTTGGATTGGCAGGATATTACAGAAGATTCATTTAAGACTTTTCCAAGATTGCAACTCCGTTAACGAATTTAACTCGAAAAGTTGTGAAATTTGTTTGGACGGAGAAGTGTTAGGAAAGCTTTCAAGAATTGAAGAAGAGGCTTAGTACAACACCTGCATTATCTCTTCTGGATGATACATGAAATTTTGTTATTTTTAGTGATGTGTCGCATAAAGGACTTGGTTGTGTGCTTATGCAAAATGGTAGAGTCATTGCGTATGCGTCACGATAATTGAAAGATTATGAGAAGGGGTATCCGACCCATGACTTAGAGTTAGCTACAGTGGTTTTTGCGTTGAAAATCTAGAGGCACTATCTCTATGGGTGGGAAGTGTGAGATATATACAGACCACAAGAGTCTGAAATATATTTTTACACAGAAAGACTTGAATATGCGACAAAGAAGGTGGTTGGAGTTAATTAAGGACTATGATTGTGAGATTTTATACCATCCGGGTAAGGCAAATGTGGTTGTCGACGCCTTAAGTAGAAAGGGTCGGGAGAAATTGATGATGTTGACTGCTCAAAAGGAGTTAATTTCGGCCTTGGAGAAGTTGGAATTGGAAGTGAAGTATCCTATGGAAATTGATGAGAAGCTGTTTCAGTTGCAATCTGGTACAACCTTACTAGATGAGGTTAAGGAGGCTCAATTGCAGGACGAAGAATGTAAAAAGGTTAAAAAGAAGATATCCGAAGGAACTGAACCAAGATTCAAAATGGATAAGGAAGGAATACTGAGATTTGAGAGAAGAGTTTGGGTACCGCCAGTAATAGAGATTAAGGAAGACATTTTAAGCGAGGCTCATAGTTCTCGATATTCGATTCACCTGGTAGTACCAAGATCTTTGACAACATTTTTGGTGGCCAAATTTAAAACGAGATGTTGCAGAGTGTGTTGCCAAGTGTCTGACATGTCAGAAAGTGAAAGCAAAACATCAGAGGTCGAGTGTGTTGCTACAACCGTTGGAGATTCCAGAATGGAAATGGGAACATATTACGATGGACTTCGTTGTTGGCCTTCCGATAACTCAGAAAGGCTGTGACGTAATATGGGTTATTGTTGACCGACTGACGAAATCTGCACACTTTCTTCCGATCAAAATCAGATTCAACATAGATCAGTTGGCAAGATTATATGTGAAAGAGATTGTTTTGAGGAACGGAGTTTTGGTGTCAATTGTTTCTGATAGAGATCCACGCTTTACATCGAACTTCTGGAAACGTCTACAGGAATGCATGGGTATGCAATTATGAATGAGTACGACATATCACCCTCAGACATTAGAAGATATGTTAAAAGCCTGTGTGATGGACTTTAAGGGAAATTGGGATGATCACCTACCGCTCGTAGAGTTCAGCTATAACAACAGTTACCACGCTAGTATTGGCATGTCGCCTTATGAAGCGTTATATGGTAGAAAGTGTAGAACTCTGCTATACTGGGATGAAATTGGCGAGAGACAATTACTAGGCCCAAAATTAGTACAGCAGATAGAAGAAATAGTCAAACTGATCCGAACAAGACTGGTAGCAGCTCAAGATAGACAGAAGAAATACGCCGATCCACATCGTAAAAATGTTGAGTTTGAATCGGGTAGTTATGTGTTCTTGAATGTCTCTCCCTGGAAGGGAAAGATCAGGTTCGGAAAGAAAGAAAAATTAAGCCCAAGATTCATTGGACCCTTTGAGGTACTGCGAAAAATTGAAGAAGTTGTGTATGAGGTAGCCTTACCTGCAGCACTCGAGAATATCCACAACATCTTCCATGTATCCGTATTACGACCCTACAAACCCGATTACAAGCATGTAATTGAATACGATCCCCTACATTTTGAAAAAAGACTTATCTTACGAAGAAATTCCTTTTCAAATTGTCGACAGAAAAGAACAAGTTCTCAGAAATAAAGTAATACCTTCAGTTAAGGTAATTTGGAGGAACCACAATTTGAAGAAGCTACGTGGGAATTGAAGAGAATATGATGAAGAATTACCCTCATTTATTTACTTAAATCATGTGTAGCGATTACAGGGGACATAATCTTTGTACTGGGGGGGGGGGGGGGAGAATGTAACAAGTCGAATTGATTGAGTCGTGATTCTGGGGACAAAATCCTTTTAAGGGGGAAAGATGTGACGACGAGATTTTGTAATTTAATTTTAATATTTATTGAATTAAATAAATATTGTTCGATGATTTAATTATTGGATTAAATAATTAATTGATGAAATTGTGGTAGATTAATTTAATTATATGTGTTATATTTATTAAAATAATGTGGAGAATTTTTATTATTCAAATTATGTAATTATGTGATTGTATTGAATTAAAAATGAAATATTTAATGAGCATAATGTTATTTTAATAATTAATTAGAGAATTAATTATTTGACAAAATTAATAAATGAAAATTTTAATTTTGTAACTATGTGAATTAATGAGAAATTATTATATTTATTTTAATTAAAGTAAATAAGATATTTGATAATTTTATAAAGGGTGTGACACTATTAAACTATAGTATAAGAGAATCATTAAATTAAATGGTTTTGGAACATATTATTGTCGTACCAAATAAGGCCCTAAGAGAAGTTAATAATAAGAATCTATGATGGGTTAACTGACCTCCACAACGTCGCTTTTATTATTAAATACGTCTTCTTCTTTCTTTTTCTAAGTTTGGAACAAAGCAATCACAGAGAAAAAATTGAGAGTTGTTTGATTTAGGAAGTGTCTGAGAAATGAGAAAGGATCATCCCTATTAACCTACACTCTACACTTTGGGTAATTTCTCCAACACAATTTTTATTTACGTTGTTTAAGTTTTTCAAGAAAATGGCTTTCAAGTTTTGTAGAATCTCTGTAATTGGAAAAAGGAGTAAAGATTTTGTGTTATTATGTTAAGTATACCATGTTTTAATATATATTGTATAATTCCATATCATCAGTTTCATAAAAATATATGTCGTAGATTATTTCTAAATTACAGAGTATGAAAATATGGTCATATGGCCTTACATACCAAATTTAACACGATAATCATAAGTTGTATTATAAATTTACATATGTATGTGTTAATATGTTAACGTAGTATGTTTTTACTATGTTGTATGAACCAAAACATCAGTTTCATAAAATATATGTAGTAGATTGTTTATTCAAAATTTTAGAGTATGAAAATATGGCCATATGGCCTTGCGTACCAAATTTGATACGTCAATCATATGTTATATCAATAATTTATACTGGTATATAATTATGCATGTTAAAACGAAGGAATCAAACTTTAAATGAATAGATTCCGTGTTATAATAAACCCGTAGTGTTGATTTTCATGTTTTGTATTCAAAACTTTCAAAAATATCAAGAACAGTAAATTATATGTTTTGATTCTGCAAATTATGTGTTATAACATGTTAAAATCGTGCTAGAAGTGTGGAGTAGTAAGTATATGTGTATTATAGTGTTTCGGTATGGCTAATTTTGTGTAAGAGTAAATTAATTGGAGGTGTTGGCCATGTTCTGCAATTTTTCACGAATTACGAATCATTATTAGTTCGCCAGCGTCATGACGCCAAATCCCCACGCCTAAAAGCACGCTACCATGATGCCACCACACCATCACAGTCATTAATGCCGAACCAGCATGATATACTCTGCATAATGTCCAAAAATAAGATTTTAAAAGTGTAAGACCACAACTTATTATAAATAAAATTGAATTTCCTCTAATTATTATTGTGAATAATAAGGTGTTAATTTGATATAATGTTTTGGTTATGGGTGAAATTGTGACACCCCCAAATCAAGTTACCCGAACTTTAGTTTGGTGTTCACAATCCACAATATAATAACATCTAACTACCCATTTAAATATAAATAGGAATACATAACTCATTAACATATGTTGTTAATACATAAGTCCCAGGTCCACTAACCTTAACATAACAGAAATAACCCTTAGATATACAAAAAGGGTTTACAATACAATACAACATAATAATAATATTGTTCATTATACTACTCCAACATCTTGCCTTCGCCTTTGTTCTTCTTTGACCCACTGGCCTCTTCGTTCCTAGCTGAAATATTTTATTTATAGCAAGGGTGAGCAAAACGTTTGCCCCGCAAGTTAAGACATACAAGAAATGAATACGAATTAATAGGAACACACTATTTATTTTGATATAATGAAACCAAAGTTCGGTGAACTTTGAAATAACTGAACAAATCGTTAATCAATAACAAGTCTTCTCGTATTCTAGGCAACGCAATAATTTGATAATGAAAGAGTACAACGCTTTCAAAATTTCTACGATATTCTGTTGAATAATCAAGAATCAATTCTAAGCAATTACAATGTGGAAATGTTTTCAAGATTTATATTGAGCGATCCATTGGATCTAGAACTTCTACTTTCTCGGGTATCTATCAAAGATTTACTTTGATACATACGCAGGAGTATCAGATAACCATAAAGATTAAATCATACCCCTCTGCAAGTACTTAGAGCCGGCCAACTCCTTGTACCCTATATTATGCATAATACTTAGGTCATGCTATGAATGGTCTCTAATATACGACTTAAAAATGTTCCCTTTATATAAAAGGTTGTTCTTCTCAGTCTCAGAATCAAGATTTGATTTAACAACGAAATTTAATGATTTCAATTTCTATTTACTTATTGATCTAGCCAAAATAATTGGCATCGATCTATCAATGACAATTGAATTCTCTTTTCGAATCTATCAAGTTCTAACAAATGTTCGTCTAGCCATAATAATTAGCTAAGACATTTCTCAACATAATTTGACAATAAATGCGAATTATCTCAGATCATCAATTCTATCATCTACTTAATATGAATATCCAATAACGCTTATTCTACAAATGTATATTCTCTGAATCAGTAATTCAATTTGAATTATTAATCATGCACTAACTGCGAATAATCAACAATAAATTCTCTGGACATGGTATAATTAGCAATAATTAACCATTATAATAATTGAATGAAATAACTAATGGTTGAGTTAGGAAACTTGCCTCTTCCGCTGATTACAGCTACACAAAATACTTATTTGCGTTCGTAAGACCTATAATCAATAATATCAGTCTCACAATTAGCACAAGAATTCATAACGCGTAACACTTTGATTCAAAGTCAAACTTCTCCTAGCACATTACCACGTAATCACATTAGTGTTTATAACCTATATAAACACCTAACAAGTCTAACTAGTTCTACTGGTTGGACTTTGGTCCATTCTCGATGTTACGGTCACCCTATCCGACAATTAACACATTGATTGTCAATTAAATCGGTCTCTAAGCTTCAATATTATTTAAGATAAGTCAATTATCATTTATAATATTTTTCTAAGCTTTTAATAATTTATAAACAATTATTATAATTTATAATAATTTTTGAAACACTTAAATTATTTTTAAATGATTTAATTATCAAATAATCTTATCATTATTAATATTTAATAATATAAAATATTAATAACATACTTGTCAAAATATTAAAGTTATTTTTAATAACTTCAAATATTTTTAAATCATCAATATTCTACTTAAATGATTTTTAAAATAATTAAAATCATTTTTAAAATCATCACCATTAATATCTAATCTTTAATGAAATTATTATCAAAATATTAAAAGTCATTAATTATAACTTAAAATATTTTTAAAACATTTATCTCATTCTTAAATGATTTTTAAATCAATAAAATCATTTTTAATTCATTTATTTAATATAATAATTAAATAAATCTAATATCATTAATATTAATTTATTAATGAGAATTCTCCAAAAATATTGAAATTTATATTTAATATTTCAAAATATTTTCTAACACTTTATTCTTATTTAAAATGATTTTAAATCAATAAAATCATTTTAACTTATTTATTTAACTTAATAATTAAATACATCTAATATCATTAATATTAATTTATTAATGAAAATTCTCCAAAAATATTTAAAGTTACATTTTATAACGCAAAATATTTTTAAATACATTATTCTTATTTAAAATGATTTTTATATAATTAAAATCATTTTTCTCAAATTTATTTAATATACTAATTAAATAAATTAAATATCATTTCTATTCAAATAATTATAATTATTTAAGAAAAATGTCCTAAATAATTAAAAGTTATTTTTAGAATTTAAAATTATTTTTAAAAACATTTTTAGTAATTTTTAGAATTTATTTCTATTTTTAAATAATTTCCGAAATATTCGTAAATTAGAAAATAATAAAACCGTCATTAAAGACCTTTAGCGACAATAAAGCGTTCGCTATTGGTGTTCTTGAGCTCAAGAACAACGACAAATGCGGCGAAGATAAGGGGTCATGTTTGTAGGCTTAAATTCTTGGTTTAAAATCGCTTCAGGCTAATCAAACTTTTCTCAAGTAGTTGTGGCGCCCCAAAAATTAGGTATACATCACCCATCTTGAGTTGCCGTATACATGGTACAGAATTCAAATACAACTTAATAATACAACAGCTCTTGGAACTTCTCCCAATACATCTTGAGTGCGTCAAGTTGGGTACATTTTATAGATTCTCACCAGTGATCTGCCTCTTCACGCAACATAAAGGTGGCAAAGTGAACCTTTTGCTCCTCGGAGCATCCCAAGACATCAAATATCTTGGTGATCTGCTTTAACCATGTCTCCGCCTTAAGTGGTTCTGGCTTTCCCAAAAACTCCGGTGGTCCCAACTCATTGAATTGCTTAGCGGTGACCAACCGTGGGTTGCCATTGTTTCCTCCTACATTATGAACAGGAGCCGCCTTCGCCTGATGTTGCATGAATTCTAAAGAGCTCCTAAACGTACCGACATTCGTCAATTGATTAGTGTTGTTGTTTATAGGAGGATTATCGCCATCCTGTTGCACATTGTCCTGATTATTGATCTGTGGAGAATCAACGGTCTCCTGTGCTTCATTGCTATTCTCAACATTCTCGGATGTCATTTTCAGATACTGCCACAAAACAAATTTTAATTGACATGTAACATATTATCCCTATATTCTGACCGACCAATTAAATACCAAATAAACTTAGGTGGGTCATACTAGCGAAGGAATTCCCCGTCTCTCCCCTCCTAATTCTATTCTCACATCCTAGCCAGGGATCATATCCCTAAGCTTTGATACCAACTGTGACACCCACAAAATTAGGTATACATCACCCATCTTGAGTTGCCAGATACATGGTACATAATTCAAATACAACTGTCGTGTACAATACGACAAAACATAAACTGTGAGTTTGAATACAAATATTGTCTACTAAAGATTATACAAACTCAAAAGGAGTCCTCATTACTATTATTATCACACTATTACACAGAATAGTGAGGACTACTAATGCACCATCTAGGACCATCACTGCTCCCCGACTAGTCCCAAATTTACGCTTCTCATTTCCTCAAGAGAACAAAGAAAGAAAGGGTGAGCTCAACTAGCCCAAAGAAGAAATATTATGACTAAGATAATGCGTAATAATTTATCGTTAGCCTTCAACAAAGTTAAACCGATAAAATATAACAACTATCAAGTTTAATCATAGCTTGAACAAGCAATCCATTAGAAGAGTCAAGTAAGGAATAAAATCTACTATCTTCTATGATTTAAAAGGTTTTTCATCACTTTTATCATTGGGACTCGACTTTTAATAAATAATCCACATCATCGAATCATCCCCGCACTACTACCAAGGATATTCTTTAAGTATCACGACCACGAATTATCCATGCACTACTACCAAAGATAATCGTGTTTTCATCAACGGTCCCCGATCATGCCATAAAATAATTCATCTTTTGCTACGACGCCAAAGAGAATCCATAGCCATAATCATACCAAAAACCGTCCATCAATGCACTACGCCAAATGAGGACTTTTTCCACATCATTTGTAACATTACGGTTATGATTATACTTTGAATAATCCTCGTCATAATCATACCAAGTCCATCTATGCACTATGCATCACGAGATGACTTTCAACATAATATAAGCATTAGGATGATGACAATGATATAAGAATTCAATAAAACAAGTTCAAAAATTAATTTATCCAGGAACCGATAACGCTCAAATTGTCAACATGATATTTGCTTTGTAGAGTAATATTCAGAATGCTCGTAAGAATATTTCCATGAAAAGATATCGGATGAAGCGCAAATATCAAAGATATTCCACTAATTTCATGGGTATAAAAGTCAAAGTTTTAACCAACCGAGTATAATAAAGAATGGAATAACAAAAGAAATCACCATGCATGCGATAGATCGCACAGCAAAAGTTATTCCAATGAATAATAAAGGATGGAACCGTGTTCGGCGAACGTAAAGATGTGGATATTCCGGCGAATAATAAATAATGGAACCAGTCCGCAGAATGCATGCATGTGATATTCGACGTAATAATAAATAATGGAACCAGTCCCACAGAACGCACACACGTGATATTCCGGCGTAATAATAAAGAAAGCGGAATATTAGAAGAATGTCACCATATATAGGGTAGCTCTGTATATACAAAGTTATTCCAATGTAATAATAAATAATGGAATAACAGAAGTTCTCTTCATGAGTACAACAAATAACATCCCTTACGAGTACAACAAATAATATCCCTTACCGTAAAAGAAACTGAATATAAGATTAGGGAAGTAGCAGAATACTTTTCTATAGGTTCTCTTGTAATTCTCTCTCTAGAGTTTCAGTGAATTCGTAAGAAATAATGAAGGAATGAGCTTCTATTTATAGGAAAATGGAATGAATAGTAACTAATTCATGAACGGTCCAAATTGATTTACTATTAAACGGACGGTCCATATTGGTTTACTATTAAAACTTAAAACAACGGTCCATACTGATTTACTATTAAAACTTTAAACCAGCGATCCATGTTGATTTATTATTATAACTCCACCAACGGTCCATATTGACTTACTATTATAACTTCAACCAACGGTTTGAAAAATTAGCACATCTCCTCATGGAATAATATTGTACCCAAATACCCGATTGCACACTACTAGAGTGAATAGTAACTGGGTGAATAGTAACTTATGAATAGTAACTCAAAAATAGTAACACGTGAATAGTAACTCATGAATAGTAACTCGTGAATAGTAACTCGTGAATAGTAAAATGTGAATAGTAACTCATGAATAGTACTCCGACACGAAAAAGTGTCCCGAATACCCGATTGAACAATATATCATATTATGCAGATGATACTGTAACAATAATTGAATCAATAATATGAGAGATATGATGCATCAATTACTGTAGCAATAATTGAGTATAACTGAGTGACTTCTCACGTAAGCATCAATAATCAATACCGTAAAGCTACCGCGGCAACCACGCCAGACATCGTAGATTTTTTAACACCGGGTGTTTCAACAGTTAACGGTAAAACTTCCGTCGTTATTTTCATAAAGTATTTTTGTCATTTTCTCTATCCGACAATAATTCTATTGTGGGGTCCACCAATGATTGTACCATCGTACGAATATTCCCCGACAAAAAGAATATTCCCCGACCAATCGAATATTATACAACCACTTGCTTACTTTGAAAAATTTGTAAATATTACCCACAACTATAACATTACATCAAATCAACACCATAATATAAAAAAAAATTATTTCAAGAAAATTAAATCTTTATTCATAAAATCAGGGGTCTCACAATCTCCCCTCCTTATGAAATTTCGCCCTCGAAATTTACGTACGTACCTGGTATGCCGAAGAGGTGAGGATACCTTGACTTCATTTTAGATTTTAATTCTTGAGGTATAACCTTTGAGTGTTGAATACGATCCTTCTTATCCAAGATTTTAACACGTATCTCCTCATACGTTAAATCTTCTGCTATCTCTTCTGGTTCTAAATTAATAATGTGGTTTAGGTCATCCACATATTTACGTAACATCGATACGTTAAAAATGTTATGAACACGCGACATACTTGGCGGTAAAATGAGTCTATAAGCCACAGTTCCTATTCGATCAAGGATTTCAAATGGGTCAATTAAATCGAGGGTTGAGATTTCCTCTCTTCGTTAATTCTTGCTTCTAGAATAACGCCTCTTGAACCTTCTTAATTATTCACATTCATCACCCGAAAAGCGTAGCTTGAGCGGCTTTAACTTTATCGATTAAAGTCGATTTTACTCAGATATTCGTTATCTTCACATGGGTTCATATATTCGCACTTGTAACCACATATTGTGACGCCCCAAATTCGCAGGTACTTGAAACCCTAACTCTGCTTCACGATACCATTTCTATAAGCTTAATAATACTAATAATAATAACAGTAATATAAAATTCAAACTTAATTTACATATATCAAAGTCTAATCCCAAGTACGTAACCTTTACTACCATAAATTACATGATAGATAATAAATATCATTGTCTTATTAAACTATAACTATTACACAACATAATATAAATCTCATTCGAATAGCTTTCCTTTCCCCTTGTTCTTGCCTGAACGTTCTGGCTGATCATACTTAACTGAAAACATTTAAATTTAAAGCAAGAATGAGCATTAGATTGCCCAGTAAGTAATAACAATAATATATATTAGCTGAAAGAATTAAATGTTTTCTTTGAAAGACACTTCTACAACGAATCAAAAGTTGTGAAGTAAGCTGAACCAATAATAACAACATATCACTTCCATATATAATCTTTGAAACTACGATAGACTATAATCGGAGATCGCCTACACGACTATGAACATTGTTTTCATTTTCGCTAGGGTTTAGCGTAACTTCATCCGCAAAACCGTCCATAACTTACGGACTCGAGGGTGATCTCGCCTAATGTGCCTGTGACGATCAATACTACATGCAAGAACGATATTATCGCTCACTCTATCCACCTTAGGTGCACAAAAGTTTTCCCATATTCGGGATGTTCATACTTAGCCTGAATCCTAACAAAAACAATCTGTTGGATACAATAACGCTTCTATCTTGTTCAACAATATTTTTAATTCTAGTTTGAATCAAATAGCTTAGACGGCTTTTAAGTCGACGATACATACTTGAAATCAATAAGTATGTATCAACATATGATTAATACAATGGTTATCCAAGTGGGGACACTTGTCTAACCCTATATACGTAATTAACTAATGTAATAAATATCCGAATTATACAATAATACAATGATTGGATAATGTAAGAACTTATATGAATACAAAGATTGGATACATAATCAATAATAATAGAGTTAATAATCCGCACAATAATATGATTCTCAAACTTTCTTACTCATATACATTTGCATAAAGGAAATGCAAAGGTAGAATACTTGCACAATGTAAATAATAGATCGATACTTGCTCAATAATAATTGCGTAGAAGTTTTGGAAACTTGCATAACATGATATACCCGTTTGCACGAAATAAAAGTAGTAGCATAAGGTTTAGATATCTTTTCGAAATCAGCCGCTATAATAAAGCAACTTAGATTAATCTTTTATACAACGACCTATCGCAATAAGATCATTCGCTCAATTAGAATAATATATCGTAACACATAAATATCGCTAATTATAGTCAAAGACATAACCTAATCACATTATCACATATGTTTAACAATCATCGGATCATAAATGCATACATATCTAGTAAATTTATCTAAGTCCAAATCAATTTCAAATATTTCTGATTGTACCAATGACTTTATCGGGTAAATATTAAGTATAAGACTCTATCATGTAGTTCAATAGTCGCTTAGATATTTTAAATATCGTATATATTATTTTTCATAGCCTTATAATAATTTTTAAATAATTATTATACTTTATCATGATTTTCAAACACCTGAAATCATTATTAAATTATTTAAATATTAACTAATTCTATTATCATTAATATTTAATTAATATTAAACTATTAATGAAACTATTGCCAAAATATTAAAGTTATTTATAATAACTCAAAATATTTTTAAAGTATTAATATTACCCTTAAATGATTTTTAAAACATCTAAAATCATTTTTAAACAATTACTATTAATATTAGAATATTAATTTATTATTTATCAAAATATTAAAAGTCATTAATGATAACTTAAAATATTTTTAATTCATTTATTCCCTTTTAAATGATTTTTAATTCAATAAAACCATTTTTAAACTATTTATTCAATATAATTATTAAATAAACTTAATATCATTAATATTAAATTATTGATGCAATTTACCTTTAAATATCAAAAGTTATATTTTATAACTTAAAATATTTTTAAACTATTTATTTTCATTTAAAATGATTTTTATAATATTAAAATCATTTTTAATTAATTTATTTAATATAACTACTAAATAAATCTAATATCATTAATATTTAATAATTAATGAAACTTATCTTAAAATATTAAAAGTTATGTTTTATAACTTAAAATATTATTAAATACCTTATTATCATTTAAAATAATTTTAATACAATAAAATCATTTTCAATTAATTTATTTAATGCATTTATTAAATAATTTAAATACCAATAATATCCAAATAAACATTAATATTTATGAAAAATATGTCAAATTATTAAAAGTTAATTTTTATAACTTAAAATAATTTTTAAAACTGATTTTATAATTTTTAGGAATTTATTTCTATTTTTAATGTAGTTTTCGAAATTTATAAAACAAAAATAATTAAAACCATCGCTATAGGCTATAACGACACTTATCTGTCATGTTAGGTGTTCTTGGCCTCAAGAACACTGACAAGTCAGTGGTCGAGGTGCCGTGTTTGACCGAGTCTAATTCTTAACTCGAAATGTTTCTGGGCTACCTAATGGTCAGATCTTGTAGTGTTAATGTAACAATCGCATGAAACAACAAATATCCAGTCATACTACTTCATCACAATCAAAATATATTAAGCCTTGAACTAGTCACATCAGCGTGTTCATCATATTTTGGGTCGCTTAGAAAATTATTGTCATGACCCCAACGCCGCTTTTGTGGCCTTTAAATCGGCTAACTGCTCATGTTACAAGTTTTCGCTCTTCGTCAAAAAGCTATCTAGGCAAACCATCATAGAACATGTTCCAAGCCATGGTAAAGTCTAACAATAATTAATGAAAATGCGTTAGGGCTCACAAATTAGAAATAAAATCGTTTTTCTTCATTTCGGGTTTTCCGTAAATGAAGAATGATCGAGTATGCTACTTTGGATCCTTATATCTCGTGGTTGTGTGTTTGCTCTATGTGATCTATTGATTCCGTGTTGTAGATAACATGTAATACTATAGATCTAATAAATAAAACACATATAACATCAACAAAGAAAGTAGATTTAAGCACCAAACCATGTCAAAGACATGTTCTCGAGCTTTTCGGAATTTCCGAAAAATGATTTTGTGAGCAAGGTGCTAGTTTGACCTTCCAATCGTTTCAATATATTGGTGATTTAAGGATCTACAAGCATTTATTCATAGTACCCATAACAAGATACAACTTAGTTACAATAATGTAATCAAAACAACAACACATCACGATCTAATCGCTGAAAAAGTTGTCGCCCTCGTCTGGGCACGATCCGGGTTTTCCAGATTTGTAAAGTCATGCTCGGTCAACTAGGTTTGACCAGCTATAACTTTTAACATGTTCATGATCTGGGCTAGCTTCCAATTTCAGATCAAAGATCTCATAGCATACTACAACTCCAAAACATAAAACACATCAAATAATAAACAGAGAGAGATCTATAGCCTCTGACTTTTGGTTGTCAGACACAAAATAAGTTTTTTCCAGATTTTGAAATATGCTAAATCCGAGCCTCTAGATGTTATGGATCTAACATCGAGCAACCCAGATCATCATTATATACTACATATTACATGTTTAACACAAAAAAACTAACATCTAACACTTTGTTCAAGGTCAGATTTCTTCTAGGGTTCTTACCTATTTATGAACAAATTCTTGATTCTATGCTTCTGATTTGATGTTGGTGTTCATGCGGCTTGATTGGGGACTGAACTAACACTATAATTTCGTGGGTTTGAGCTTGAGAGAGAATGGCTAAGTATAAGTGATCAAATGACTTTGTTTTGTGGTTTTCTCTCTTAAATTATGCAAATGTATTGATGCAATGTATCAATGCTCAGAATGGTCGATGTGTCAAGTTAATCTAGCTCATAGGTTGGTCTAGGGTAGGGTGGCTGCCAGATATGCAAAGATCTCCCAACAATAATACACCAAATAGGACAAAAAGGGAATTTTTGTAATTTCCTTTTAATCTCAAGGGTATTCTTGTCCAAGGTGCTTGAATCTAGGGTTTAATCACTAGATTTTACATTTTAAAGTTTCCCAAATAATTTCTAGGATTTGGAGAATTAAAAATTAAAGTGTAATAAAATTTTAATTTTAAACATACTAATTAAATTAGGGTTTTTTTTTAATAGAAATTAGGGTTTTTAATAAAAAATTAGGGTTTAAATAATTAGGGTTCCTTAACATCATTAGGGTTCACAAATTAACAATTAGGGTTTCCTAATTATCATTATAATTTACTAAAATAGTAATTAGGGTTTCTAATATTAGCAAATTAGGGTTTTAAAATAATAATTAGGGTTTCTCTTAATTACAGAAATTATATAATACACAGTAAAATTCATATAACACCATTACTACACAGTCTCGAACTCATAACCGAGTTTAATAATTAGGGTTTAATAACACGATATGAGGGTTATGACCTAATTTACTATAATTGAATAACCATTATCAGTCTCCACATTTACAAAGATATATTTATAGCATCGAAAAATTAAAATATAATTAATATTATATTATTATTCTCATCCCTTGATCAATACCCAAATTTAGGGTTTGGATTCCATATCTGATTTATTTTTCATATACAACATCAATAATTAAGCTAAAATAATTAACTTAAGTATTCTGAACAATTCATATAATAAAATATTTATTATTATAATCCTAATAATCATTTCAATATTATTTAAATAATATAAAATCATATTTTCATAGAAAATAAATAATAAAGACATTTCTACTATAAAATTAATTATTATAAGTATATACTTTATAATGATCAATATTTCTAAAATAAAATTGTTTGAAATTATTCATAAAATAAATAATTTTATTAATCACGATATACATACACATTACTTGACACATATTCTAATCTTTAAAATAAAAAAATTAATATGCAAAATTTCTTATTTATTTATATAGAAAATATCGGGTTATTACACATATGATCTTCTACTCAACGCTGTTACCACCACGCTCGCTTTTCCACGATGGTATTGAATGATATGATCGTAATCTTCAATCAAATTCGAGCCAACGTCTTTGGCACATGTTACGCTCGCTTTTGGTGAAAAAAATATTTGAGGGTTTAAGAAATGAGTTTTGTAATCGGGTCAATACAAAATTCGATTTCACGCCTCGGGTAGACCAGAAGTCTTCAAGAATACGCCAAGAAATTTATTAACAATAGAAATATCATTCAAAATTGTGACCCTCATCCAAGACTTGATAATACGTCACGCTGATACCTATCAACTTGCCATCGCTATTCACGACGCCGCCACGTAAAGTCCGCTTAGTGCATTCCACACAAGAAAGTCAACAACGAAAGGACTGGGGCTCTTTACTTATGGCTTGATATGACAATGATTGACTTTAGTGGTTTGGTTGCTTTGAATTCGCATAACAGGGTTGCTTAGAGTATGAAAGCTAACAACCTTACGAAAAGAATGATGAGTAGTTAACCAATCGTTTCCAAAAATTACATCAAAGGCAAGTATTTTCAAAGAGATACGATCGACAGGTAACGTGAAAGTGTTGATTTGAACAAGATTTATAAATAGTGGAGGTAACTAAGGTTTCTCCCAACTGAGTTTAAACAGATATATCCAAGTCTAACTTCTCCGGAGTTAAGTTCAAACATTGAACAAAACTAGTGAAATAAAAGAGTAAGTAGAACCCAGATTCAACACTCAGATAGACTTCACAAGAGTTTATGACTAACATACCCGTGATAATTTTATTTAGGTTCCTTGTCACGAAAAAAAAATGCTCTCTTAAACCACCGGCTTTGACTTTTTCTCGACTACTTGGTGCTCCCATCCTAGTTGAACTTGTGTTCTAAGTGAACGACAAAATCGGGCTAAGTGACCTTCTCTTCCATAATTATAACATGTTTTGGACAACATCACGCAGTTTGGACTGATGTGTCCCTCCCCTCCGCATTTAAAGCATATGATAGGTGGTCATTCTCCTTCCTTAACAACGGGTGCCGGTGCTGATGTCTTTCCATCATTGTTGAATCTCCTCTTCTTGAAATGTCCATTCTTATTATTTTGACCATGATTACCAATCAAGTGGTTACCATTTCGCATGTTGATTCCCTCCATGCTTATTGTCACCGCTTTGATCAAGTATCACCCCAGATTATCATTTTTCCTACGCTTCTTTTTGTCATATTGACTCGTTATCGCTACTTCCACTAATCGAGCCCTATTGACAATATCTCAATACAAACACAGCTTTATGAGAAATAAGATATCGACGATTCCCGCTTCAAACCTCTTAAAAACATCCGCCATTCTCTCTCTTCATTATCAACCAAGTGGGACGCAAATCGACAACTCGGCAAAGTTGGCTTCAGATCGCGACACCTGGCCATGTTGTTTTGCTCTAACTTGATAAATTCCACCTCCTTCATGTGACGAATACTTTCGGAAAGTACTTGTCATTGAATGTACTCTTGAACTTCTCCCAATACATCTTGAGGCCAGTTGGGTACATTTTACATGATTCCCACCAAAGATCTCGCCTCTTCACACAACATAAAGGTGGCAAGGAACCTTTTGCTCCTCGAGCATCCCAAGACATCAAATATCTTGGTGATCTCGCTTTTAACCACGCCTCCGCCTTTAAGTGGTTCTCGCTTTCCCAAAACTCGTGGTCCCAACTCCTTGAATTGCTTAGCGGTGACCAACCATGGGTTGCCATTGTTTCTCCCATTATGAATGTGGAGTCGCTACCGATGTTGCATGAATTCTAAAAGCTCCTAAACGCATCGCCATTCACAATTAATCAAAGTTGTTGTTTATAGGAGGATTATCGCCATCCTGCTGCATATTGTCCTCGATTATTGATCCGTGGAGAATCAACGGCCTCCTCGTGCTTCATTGCTATTCTCAACATTCTCGATGTCATTTTCAGAAAACGCCACAAAACAAAATTTAATTGACATGTAACATATTATCCCTATATTCTGACCGACCAATTAAATACCAAATAAACTTAGGTAGGTCATACTAGCGAAGGAATTCCCCGCCTCCTCCCTCCTAGTTCTATTCTCACATCTCAGCTGTGGATCATATCCCTAAGCTTTGATACTAACCGTGACGCCCCAAAATTAGGTATACATCACCCATCTTGAGTCGCCAGATACATGGTACGTAATTCAAATACAACTTAATAATACAACTCGCGGTACAATACGACAAAACATAAACTATGAGTTTGAATACAAATATTGTCTACTAGAGATTATACAAACTCAAAAGGAGTCCTCATTACAATTATTATCACACTATTTCACGTAATAGTGAGGACTACTAATGCACCATCTAGGACCATCACTGCTCCCCGACTAGTCCCCGCTTACATTCTCATTTCCTCAAGAGAACAAAGGAAAGAAAGGGTGAGCTCAACTAGCCCAAAGAAGAAATATTATGACTAAGATAATGCATAATAATTTATCGTTAGCCTTTCAATGAAGTTAAACTGATAAAATATAACAACTATCAAGTTTAACTGCAGCGGAATAAGCAATCCATTAGAAGAGTCAAGTAGGGAATAAAATCTATTATCTTCTATGATTTAAAAGGTTTTTCATCACTTTTATCGCTGGGACTCAGCTTAATAAATAATCCACATCATCGAATCACCCCTGCACTATGGCCAAGGATATTCTTTAGTGTCACGACCACGAATAATCCATGCACTACGGCCAAAGATAATCGTGTTTTCATCAATGGTCCTGATCATGCCATAAAATAATTCATCTTTTCACTACGGCCAAAGAGAATCCATAGCCATAATCATACCAAAAACTGTCCATCAATGCACTACGGGCCAATGAGGACTTTTTTCACATCATTTGTAACATTATGGTTATGATTATACCGAATAATCCCTGGTCATAATCATACCAAGTCCATCTATGCACTACAGCCATGTATGTCTTTCAACATAATATAAGCATAAGGATGATGAAAATGATATAAGAATTCAATAAAACAAGTTCAAGAATTAATTTATCCAGAACCGATAACGCTCAAATTGTCAACATGATATCGCTTTGTAGAGTAAAATTCAAGAATGCTCGTAAGAATATTTCCATGAAAAGATATTGATGAAACACAAATATCAAAGATATTCCACTAATTTCATGGGTATAGAAGTCAAAGTTTTAACCAACCGAAGTTATTAAAGAATGGAATAACAAAAGAAATCACAATGCATGCGATACATCGCACAAAAAAGTTATTCCAATGTAATAATAAAGGATGGAACTGTGTCCGGCGAAACGCATGATGTGATATTTCGGCGTAATAATAAATAATGGAACCAGTCCCATGCGAAACGCATGCATGTGATATTCTACGTAATAATAAATAATGGAACCAGTCCCACAGAAAGGTACGTATGTGATATATCTCGATGTAATAATAAAGAACTAATATTAGAAGAATGCCACCATGTATAGGGTAGCTCACAGATACATACAAAGTTATTCCAACAAAGATAATAAATAATGGAATAATGTAAGTTCTCTTCATGAGTACAACAAATAACATCCCTTACGCTGCACAACAAATAATATCCCTTACCGTAAAAGAAACCTAATATAAGAGTAGGGAAGTAGCGTATCATTTATCTATAGGTTCTCTTGTAATTCTCTCTCTAGAATTTCAAAGTGAATTCAGAAGAAATAATGAAGGAATGAGCTTCTATTTATAGAAAATGGAATGAATAAGAATTAATTCATGAACAAATCCAGATTGATTTACTATTAAACTGGACGGTCCATATTGGTTTACTATTAAAACTTAAAACAACTATCCATACCGATTTACTATTAAAACTTTAAACCAAATGATCCATATTGATTTACTATTATAACTCCACCAAATGTCCATATATCGACTTACTATTATATCTTCAACCAACTATTCAAAAATTAGCACATCTCCTCATGGAATAATATTGTACCCAAATACTGAATGCACAATACTAGAGTGAATAGTAATCAAGAATAGTAACTCGTGAATAGTAACTCATGAATAGTAACACGTGAATAGTAACTCATGAATAGTAACTCGTGAATAGTAACTCATGAATAGTAACTCGTAAATAGTAACTCATGAATAGTAATTCTAAACCTAAAAAGTGTCCCTAATAATTCATCAAATAATATATCATATTATGCATGATAATCAGAATAATAATTGAATCAATAATATGAGAGATATGATACAAGAATTATTGTAGCAATAATTGAGTATAACCGAGTGACTTCTCACATAAACATCAATAATCAATACCGTAGTGCTACTGCAAGCAACCACGCGACATCGCACTTTTAACACCGTGTTTCAACAGCTAACTGTAAAACTTCCGCCGTTATTTTCATAAAGTATTTTTGTCGCTTTCTATCCGACAATAATTCTCATTGCTAGGGTCCACTAATGATTATACCGTCAGATTTGATATTCCCCAACAAAAAGAATATTCCCCGACCAATCGAATATTATACAACCACTTGCTTACTTTGAAAAAATTGTAAATATTACCCACAACTATAACATTACATAAAATCAACACCATAATATAAAAAAAATTATTTCAAGAAAATTAAATCTTTATTCATAAAATCAGGGGTCTCACAATCTCCCCTCATGAAATTTCGCCCTCGAAATTTACGTGACGCATTCTAGTATGTCAAGAGGTGAGGATACCTTCGACTTCATTTCAGATTGTAATTTTGAGGTATAACCTTTGAGTGTTGAATACGATCCTTCTTATCCAAGATTTTAACACGATCTCCCTCACACGCTAAATCTTCCGCTATCTCTTCCTGCTCTAAATTAATAATGTGGTTCAGTGTCATCCACATATTTACGTAACATCGACACGTTAAAAATGTTATGAACACGCCGACATACTTGACGGTAAACGAGTCTATAAGCCACGCCCCTATTCGATCAAGGATTTTAAATGGGTCAATTGAATCGAGGGTTGAGATTTCTCTCTCGTCAATTCTTGCTTCTAGAATAACGCCTCTTGAACCTTCTTAATTATTCACATTCATCATTTCGAGTGTGTGTAGCTTGAGCGGCTTTTAACTTTATCGATTAAAGTCGATTCTACTCAGATATTCAAGTATCTTCACATAGGTTCATATATTCGCACTTGTAACCGATACGATCTTCTACTCAATGCGCCGCCACTACATTCGCTTCCACGATGGTATTGAATGATATGATCGTAATCTTCAACAAATGAGTCAACGCTTTTGCACATGTTAAGTTCGCTTTTGGTGAAGAAAATATTTGAGGGTTTAAGAAATGGGTTTTGTATCGGGGTCAATACAAAATTCAATTTCACGCCTGGGGTAGACCAGATGTCTTCAAGAATACGCCAAGAAATTTATTAACAATAGAAATATCATTCAAAATTGTGACCATCATCCAAGACTTGATAAGACGTCACATTGATACCTATCAACTTGTCATCGCTATTCACGAAGTCGCCACGAAAAGTCCGCTTAGGTGCATTCCACACAAGAAAGTCAACAACGAAAGGACAGGGCTCTTTACTTATGGCTTGATATGACAATGATTGACTTTAGTGATTTGGTTGCTTTGAATTCGCATAACAAAGTTGGTTTAGAGTATGAAAGCTAACAACCTTAAGAAAAGCATGATGAGTAGTTAACCAATCGCTTTCAAAAATTACATCAGTGTAAGTGTGACGCCCCCAAAATTAGGTATACATCAACCATCTTGGGTCGCCGATACATGGTACAAAATTCAAATACAACTTACTAATACAACTATCGTGGTACAATACGACAAAACATAACTGTGAGTTTGAATACAATTATTGTCTACTAGAGATTATACAAACTCAAAAGGAGTCCTCATTACAATTATTAACACACTATTTCATAGAATAGTGAGGACTACTAATGCTATCCTATGGACCCTCACTCCATTCCCTCGTGATAGTCCCTCGCTATGTTCTCATTTCTTGAAGAGAATAAAGAAAAGAAAGGGTGAGCTCAACTAGGCCAAGAAGAAATATTATGACTAAGATAATGCGTAATAAATTATCGTTAGCCTTCAATAGTGTTAAACCGATAAAATATAACAACATCAAGTTTAATCATAATGAACAAGCAATCCATTAAAAGAGTCAAGTAGAGAATAAAATCTACTATCTTTTATGATTTAAAAGGTTTTTTGATGACTTTTATCACCGACTCAAATTTTAATAAATAATCCACATCATCGAATCACCCTCTTGCACTACTACCAAGGATATTCTTTAGTATCACGACCACAAATTATCCCCGACACTACAAAACAAGGACATTTGTGAATTCATTAATGGTCATGATCATGCCAACAATCGTCCCATTAATGCACTACGGCCAATGATAACTTTTACCGCATCATTTGTAACATTACTAATATGATTACAATCAATAATCCTCGTCATAATCTTACCAAGTCCATCTATGCACTACAAAATACACAAATGACTTTCAACATAATATAAACATGAGGATGATGACAATGATATAAGAATTCAATAAAACAAGTTCAAGAATTAATTTATCCAGAACTAATAATGTCCAAATTGTCAACATGATACCGCTTTTGTAGAGTAAAATTCAAGAATGATCGTAAGAATATTTCCATGAAAAGATATCGATGAAGCACAAATATCAAGGATATTATACTAATTTCATGGAGTATAGAAGTCAAAACTTTAACCAACCGTGTATAATAAAGAATGGAATAACGAAAAGAAATCACCATGCATGCGATATTGCATGTATGTGTTATTCCAACAAAATAATAATAACGGAACCAAAGTCGTGAAAAATTTGCAATCCGCATGTGATGTTCCAATGTATAATAAAGATTTTAACAGTCCAAAGTAAAACACACGTATATGATGTTCCAAATGTATTATTAATAAAGATCTTAACCAGTCCAAAGTAAAACACATGCATGTGATGTTCCAATGTAATAATAATAAAGATTTTAACCAGTCCTGTAAAACACATGCATGTGATGTTCCAAATGTAATAATAGAAGAATTTCACCAAGTATAGGGTAAACCACAGATATAGGTTATTCCAATGTAATAATAAGCAATGGAATAACAATAGCTTTCTCATGAATAAGAAAGAATAACACCCCTTACATTAGTAGGAGATTGAATACCGCAGAGTGTAGTAATGTATCACTCTTTTTTTTCTCTCTTTTTTCTATACTTTCTCTCTCTATAGCTTGAATGAATACATGAAAAATAATGAAGCACTAGGCCTCTATTATAGAAGATTTCTAGCTTAGCACTTGAAATGTGAAAAGGCAAGTGGCTCGATTTAATCGGTGATGTGAAAAGAAAAGTGGTTTGACGCTTGAATGTGAAACACCAAGTGGTTTGATGCCCGTAATGTGAAACGATTAATTGGTTCGACGCCTATAATATGAAACGGCAAGTGGTTTGACGTCTGCAAAAGGTAATTACTATCGACGGGTAATTACTATCGACGAAGGTAATTACTATCGACGAAGAGACTCTTAGATGACATATGCCCCCCCATAAAATAACCAAACTTACCACAAACGCCTCATAATAGACTCTTTATATACATCAAGGATTGAATAAATATTACCACAAATCATTTTATTTTTCATCAACACATATTTAATCTTCCAACAATTATTAATCATTTTTCATCAACACATCATGTTATATTTATTGATTTAATAATATAACATATTATATGTATGATATCGTGACAATAATTGAATCAATAATATAAGAGATATGATGTAGTAATTACTATAGCAATAATTGAGTATAGCTGAGTGACTTCTCACGTAAGCATCAATAATCAATACCGTGTGCTACTACGCAACCACGCAGTATTATCGCATTTTTATTACCGGGTAGTTCAACAGCTTTAATTGTAACACCTCCGCCGTTATTTTCATAAAGTATTTTTGTCGCTTTCAATCCGACAATAATTCCGCTAGGGGTCCACTAATGATTGTGCCGTCGCATTTAATATTCCCCACAAAAAAGAATATTCCTCACCAAACGAATATTTTATAACAACTTGCTTACTTTTGCAAAATTTATAAATATTACCCACAACTATAACATTATATCAAATTTACTCCATAATATTCAAAAATAATATTTATAGAAAATTCATCTTTATTTATAAAAGTTGGGGTCTTACAACCTCCCTTCTTATGAAATTTCACCTCAAATTAGGGTATGACTGGTATGTCAAAGAGGTAAGGATACCTTGATTTCATTTCGATTCTAACTCCCAAGTCATTTCTCAACATCGTGGTTTCTCCACAAAACTTTCGACTTGAGGTATAACCTCGAGCGTAGAATATGTTCCTTCTTATCCAAAATTTGAACAGAACCTCTTCATACGTTAAATCTTTCGCTATTTCGTCCTGGTCTAACTCAATAATGTGGTTCGGTCTTTCACATATTTACGTAATATGGATATTTGAAAAATGTGATGAACATGAGACATACTTGGAGGTAAAGCGAGTCTATAGGCCACGCCCTACTCGATCGAGGATTAAAATGGGCCGATGAATCGAGGATTAAGTTTTCTCTCTTTCCAAATCTCAGAATTCCTTTCCATGGAGCAACACGCAACAACACATGATCTCCTATATCGAATTCCACGCCCTTTCGGCGAAGATCAAGATAACTCTTTTGTCGATCTTATGAGGTTTTTATACGTTGTTTGATCATTTGAATCTTTTCCGTAGTCATACGTAAAAACTCCGGCCCCAACAACGCTGCTTCACCCACCTCATCCCAAAGATACCGAGAATGACACTTTCTTCTATACAACGCTCAATGGAGCCATGCCAATACTTGCTTGATAACCTGTTGTTGTAGGAAAACTCCACCTATGGTAAGAAATTGTCCCAACTTCCTTGAAATCAAGGACACAGAGTCTTAATAGATCTTCAAGAGTTTGAATAGTCCTCTCCGACCGTCCGTCATTCATTCCCGAGGATGATATGCCGAGCTAAATCGTAAGTCCGCGCTCATAGCTTTTTGCAAACTAACCCAAAATCGTGAAGTGAATCTTGGGTCTCGATCGTAAACTATGGATACCGCAGATACCATACACCTTACAATCTCGCTTATGTATATACGAAGCAAGACGCTCAAGTGTATAAGTTTCTCGACGGTAAGAAATGAGCAGACTTGGTCAATCTATCAACAATGACCCAAATCGATCTATGCCTTGAGAAACCTTAGAAGATCGGTAGAAGAAATCCATGGTAATGTGCTCCCACTTCCATTCTAGAATTTTAGGTGGTTGCAATGGACCTTTTGGTACTTGATGCTCCGCTTAACTCGCTGATGTTAGACACCTTGAGATAAACAACGTTATCTCCCTCTTCATATTGCTTCCACCAAAATGTATGACTTAATATCATTATACATTTTGGTACTCCTGTGATGGATTGCAAACGGTGTGTTGTGCGCCCATCGTGATTTTATACTTTAAATCGTGGTCGTTAGGAACACAAAGTCCGGAGTTGACTCAAAGTATTCCTTCTACATCGATTCTTTCTTCCGCATAGCACCTTCTTGCACTTTCTTCCTCATACGCATCACCTGTGTCTCAGAATTTGAGCAGCCTTTTAACTTTATCGATTAAAGTTTCTGCTTCTACTCAGATATTCGCCATCATCACATGGGTTCCTCGAGTCTTTAATCAGATCTCCATCCTTTGCAAGTCACACAAAATGGGCCTTTTTGCGCTGACAATATCACACTCGTGATTTGCATATGATCTTCTACTAAATGCGCCACCACCACGCTCGCTTTTCCAGTGATGGTATCGATGGTATGATCATAATCTTTCAATAGCTTCAAGCCAACGTCATTGTCGCATGTTGAGTTCCTTTTGAGTAAAGAAATATTTGAGGCTTTTATGATCCGAAAAGATCTCCACCTTCTCCCCATACAAGTAATGCCTCCAAATTTTAAGTGCAAAGACAACAGCTGCGAACTCTAGATCATGAATAGGATAATTCCTCTCATATTCTTTGAGATGTCTTGAGGCATAGGCTATGACTTTCCCATGTTGCATGAGAACACATTCCAACCCTTTTGCCAAGCATCATCAGAGATGACAAATCCTCCGAGCCGATGGTATTGTTTAAACAAAATAAATGAGTCACCTCTCGAGTTCTTGAAAACTCTTTTCACATTCTTCGCTTCCAAACCAACTTTATATCTTTCTCGAGTCACCGAAGTTAATGGAGTAGCACTTCGAGAAAATCCTTCCACGAATCTCCGATAATAACTAGCTAAGCCGAGAAAGCTACATACTTCGATCACTAATTTAGGTTGCTCCCAGCTTTGAATTGCTTCAATCTTTACTGGGTCAACAGATATTCCATGACTTGATACTATGTGCCCAAGGAATGCTACTTCCTCAAGCCGTAATTCGTGATTTCTTCAACTCGGCATAAAGCTTGTATTCACGGCTTTTGGAGTGTCACCAAGTGTTGCTCGTGATCTTCACGACTTTTGAATAAATAAGGATGTCATCAATAAAGACGACCACAAAGTGATCCAAATATTCCTTGAATACTCGGCTCATCATATCCATGAAGGCAAAGAGAGCATTAGTCAATCCAAAGGACACTACTAGAATTCATAATGCCCGCATCGAGTTCCGAAAGCCGCCTTTTGAATGTCATCGGTTCTAATCTTCAATCGGTGATATTCTAATGAAGATCAATCTTTGAAAAGAATTTGGCTCCTTGCAATCGGGTCAAACAAATTTCATCAATACGCGGGCAATGGATACCTTTTTTGATGGTGACATGATTCAACTCCCGATAATCAATACAAAGTCGATACTCCCATCTTTCTTCTTCACGAATAGAACAGAGCACCCCAAGGAGAAGTACTAGACTAATAAAGTTGATGTCTAACAATTCCTACAAATTGGGTCTTTAACTCAAGTTCAATAGAGCCATTCGATATGGGGCTTTGGAAATGGGTTTTGTACCGGGTTCAAGGTCGATAAAAAATTCAATTTCACGCCAGGGGTAGGCCAGAAGTTCTTCTGGAATACGTTAGAAATTTATTAACAATAGAAATATCGCTCAAAATCGACGATTTTTGTTTAAATCAGTGATATGAGCTAAGAAAGCTTGACATCCATTTTTCAATAAACGAATAGCTTTATGGCTTGAGATGACCGTGATTGATTTTAATGGTTTGGTCACTTGAATTCGAATAATAGGTTGATTAGGAATATGAAAGCTAACAACCTTACGTAAATAATCAATTTTTACATGATGAGTAGTTAACCAATCAATCCCTAGAATCATGTCAAATGTAAGTATTTTCAATGAAATAAGATCTACAGTAAAGTGAGGGTACCGATTTGAACCAAAAAAGACTTATAAACAAAGGATGTAATGAAGATTTCTCCCAACGGAGTTTCCACAGATAAGTCAAAGTCTAATTTCTCCTGAGTCAAATTTAATCGATGAGCGCAAGTAGGAGAAATAAAAGAATGGGTAGAACCCAGATCAAATAAAGTATAGATTTCATTAGAGTTTATGATAAGCTTACCCGTGATGACCTCATTCGGTTCCTTGCTTTCCGGGAGGTCACAACAAACGCCTCTCCTCAGACTACCGGCTTTGACTTTTCTAGACTACCTTTGGTGCTCCATCCTAGTCAATTTGTCTTCTGGAACGACAAAATAGGGCTAAGTGACCTTCTTCCACAATTATAACATGCTTTGACTAAGATCGCTAGCTTTGACCGATGTGCCCTCCCCTCCGCATTTGAAACATATGATAGGTGGTCGCTTCTCCTTCCTTAACGACAAAAATGTGTGTTGACGCCTTCCATCATCATTGAATCTCCTCTTCTTGAAATGTCCATTCTTATTGTTTTGGCCCCGATTACCACCGGCGGTTACCATTTCGCCCGCTGATTCTCCACGCTTGTTGTCACCGCTCATGATCGCTCACCGGTATTATCATTTTGCTTACGCTTCTTTTTAGTCAAGGCTGACTCATTATCGCACTCCACTAATCGAGCCCTATTTACAACATCTCAATATAAACACAGCTTATACAGAAATAAGATGTCATGATTCCCGCTTCAAACCTCTTAAAAACATCCGTGTCATTATCTCTTCATTATCCACCAAGTGGACGCAAACCGGATATCTCCGCAAATTTAGCCTCTTATCATGGCTACTGGCCATATTGTTTTGTCCCAACTTGATAAACTCCACCTCCTTCATGTGACGAATACTTTCTCGAAAGTATTTGTCGTTGAATGCCTCTTGAAATTCTCCCAAGACATCTTCAAGACGGCAGTCGAGTACGCTTTTACCGATTCCCATCAAGAATCGCCTCCGCCAAACATAAAGGCGGGAAAGGGAACCTTTTGCTCCTGAGCATCCCAAGACATCAAATATCTTGGTGATCTGCTTTATCCATGCTTCCGCCATAAGTGGTTTTGGCTCTCCTTAAACTCCGGTGGTCCTAGCTCCTCGAACTGCTTAGAGGTGACCGCCTCGAGAGTTTCCAAAGTGTTTCCACCGCATTTTGGACAGAGTCGCCTCATCATCATTGCTGCATGAATTGCATAAAGCCCCTCAACATTTGATCATTCATCATTTGGTCAAGGTTGTTGTTTATATGAGGATTGTCGCCTCCGATGCACATTATATATCGATTATCGATATGTGGTGAATCAACTACGCATGTGCTCCATTGCTATTCTCAACATTCTTGATGTAATTTTCGATATCGCCACAAAACAAAGGTTAATTGACATTTAACATATTATCCCTAAATTTTGACCGACCAATTAAATATCACATAAACTTAGGTAGGTCATACTAGCGTAAGGAATTCCCCGCCTCCCTCCTAGTACTATTCTCACATCTTAGCCTCGATCATATCCCTCAAGCTTTGATACCAAATCAGACGCCTCTAAAATTAGGTATACATCACCCATCTTGGGTCGCCGACATACATGGTACAAAATTCAAATATAACTTACTAATACAACTGCTGTAGTACAATACGACAAAACATAACTATGAGTTTGAATACAATTATTGTCTACTAGAGATTATACAAACTCAAAAGGAGTCCTCATTATAATTATTAATAGACTATTTCACGTATTAGTGAGGACTAATGCTATCCTCTCGACCGCCAATCCATTCCCCGACTAGTCCCTCGCTATGTTCTCATTTCAAGAGAACAATGAAAGAAAGGGTGAGCTCAACTAGCCTAGTAAGAAATATTATGACTAAGATAATGCGTAATAAATTATCGTTAGCCTTCAACAAAGTTTAAACCGATAAAATATAACAACATCAAGTTTAACTGCAAGCGAACAAGCAAACCATTAAAAGAGTCAAGTAGAGAATAAAATCTACTATCTTTTATGATTTAAAAGGTTTTTATGACTTTTATCGCTAGACTCACTTTTTAATAAATAATCCACATCATCGAATCACCCCGCACTACTACCAAGGATATTCTTTAGTATCACGACCACAAATTATACACATGCACTACAAACCAAGGACATTTGTGTATTCATTAATGGTCATGATCATGCCAACAATCGCCCATCAATGCACTACGGGCCAATGATAACTTTTACCGCATCATTTGTAACATTACTACCATGATTACAATCAATAATCCCTCGGTCATAATCATACCAAGTCCATCTATGCACTACAAAAATGTATGACTTTCAACATAATATAAACATGAGGATGATGACAATGATATAAGATTTCAATAAAACAAGTTCAAGAATTAATTTATCCAGGAACTAATAATGTCCAAATTGTCAACATGATACTGCTTTGTAGAGTAAAATTCAAGAATGATTAGAAGAATATTTCCATGAAAAGATACTGGATGAAGCGCAAATATCAAGGATATTCTACTAATTTCATGGAGTATAGAAGTCAAAACTTTAACCAACTGAGTATAATAAAGAATGGAATAACAAAAGAAATCACCATGCATGCGGATTGAGATGACAAGTTATTCCAATGTATAATAATAATAATCTTAACCAAAGTCAGCAAAATTTGCAATCGGTGTGATGTTCCAATGTAATAATAAAGACGAAAACCAGATCCTATGTAAAACACATGCATGTGATGTTCCAATGTGTAATAATAATAAAGATTTAAACCCAGTCCGTGTAAAACACACGCATGTGATGTTCCAATGTAATAATAGAAGAATTTCACCAAGTATAGGTAAACCACGATACAAAAGTTATTCCAATGTAATAATAAGTAATGGAATAACAACAGCTTTCTTCATGAATAAGAAAGAATAACATCCCTTACATTAGTAGGAAATTGAATAACGCAGTAGTGTAGTAATGTATCACTCTTCTTCTTTCTTTATTCTCTATACTTTCTCTCTATAGCTTGAATGAATTCGTGAAAATAATGAAGCACTAGGCCTCTATTTATAGAAGATTTCTAGCTTAGCACTTGAAATGTGAAAAGGCAAGTGGCTCGACGAATCGTGATGTGAAAAGAAAAGTGGTTTGACGCCAGAATGTGAAACACCAAGTGGTTTGATGCCTATAATGTGAAACGATTAATTGGTTCGACGCCTATAATATGAAACTACAAGTGGTTCGACGTCTGCAAAGGTAATTACTATCGACGGTAAGGTAATTACTATCGACGAAGGTAATTACTATCGACGACTTGTAATTACTATCGACGAAGAGACTCTTAGATGACATATGCCCCCCCAATAAAATAACCAAACTTACCACAAACGCCTCATAATAGACTTTTTATATACATCAAGGATTGAATAAATATTACCACAAATCATTTTATTTTTCATCAACACATATTTAATCTTCCAACAATTATTAATCATTTATAACTTGTTGTCTCAATTATTGATTTAATAATATAACATATTATACGTATGATACCGTGATAATAATTGAATCAATAATATAAGAGATATGATGCAAGAATTATCGTAGTCAATAATCGAGTATAAATGAGTGACTTCTCACGTAAGCATCAATAATCAATACCGTAAAGCTACTATGCAACCAATGCCAGACATCGCATTTTTTATTATCGGGTAGTTCTACGCTTTTAACTGCAGAATACCTCCGCCGTTATTTTCATAAAGTATTTTTGTCGCTTTCTCAATCCAACAATAATTCCCCACCAAACTAATATTTTATAACAACTTGCTTACTTTGCAAATTTTATAAATATTACCCACAACTATAACATTATATCAAATTTACTCCATAATATTCAAAAATAATATTTATAGAAAATTCATCTTTATTTATAAAAGTTGGGGTCTTACATCAAGTATTTTCAAAGAGATATGATCGATAGGTAACGTGAAAGTGTTGATTTGAACAAGATTTATAAATAGTGGAGGTAACGGCGGTTTCTCCCAACCGAGTTTAAACAGATATATCCAAGTTTAACTTCTCCGAGTTCACTTCAAACATTGAACACAACTAGGTGAAATAAAAGAGTAAGAGAACCCAGATTCAACACTTCAGATAGACTTCACAAGAGTTTATGACTAATATACCCGTGATAATTTTATTCAGTTCCTTGTCACGAAAAAAAAAACGCCTCTCTTAAACTACCGGCTTTGACTTTTCCGGGACGACCTTTTGGTGCCTCCATCCTAGTCAAACTTGTCTTCAATGAACGACAAAATTGGGCTAAGTGACCTTCTTCCACAATTATAACATGCTTTGCACTAAGATCGCTGCAGCTTGACCGATGTGTCCTCCCTCCGTGATTTGAGCATATGATAGGTGGTCGCTTCTCCTTCCTTAACAACGGGTGTCAGTGCCGACGCCTTTCCATCATTGTTGAATCTCCTCTTCTTGAAATGTCCATTCTTATTGTTTTGACCATGATTACCACCGGCAAGTGGTTACTATTTCGCATGTTGATTCCTCCATGCTTATTGTCACCGCTTTGATGATCAAGTATCACCCCAGATTATCATTTTTCTACCGCTTCTTTTTGGTTAAGTTGACTCATTATCGCACTCCACTAATCGAGCCCTATTGACAACATCTCAATACAAACACGCTTTATGAGAAATAAGATATCGACGATTCTCCGCTTCAAACCTCTTAAAATATACGCGCCATTCTCTTCATTATCAACCAAGTGGGATGCAAATCGACAACTCGCAAACATGGCTTCGCATTACTTACGACACTACCATGTTGTTTTGCTCTAACTTGATAAATTCCACCTCCTTCATGTGACGAATGCTTTCGAAAGTACTTGTCATCAATGTTTCTTGAACTTCTCCCAAGACCTCTCGAGTGTGTCAAGTTGGGTACATTTTACGATTCCCACCAAAGATCTCGCTTCTTCACGCAACATAAAGGAGGTAAAGGAACCTTTTTCTCCTCGAGCATCCCAAGACATCAAATATCTTGGTGATCTACTTTAACCACGCCTCCGCCTTTAAGTTGTTCTCGATTTCCCAAAACTTCTGGTGGTCCCAACTCCTTGAATTGCTTAGCGTGACCAACCGTGGTTGCCATTGTTTCCTCCTCAGATTATGAATGTGAGCCGCCTTCACCGATGTTGCATGAATTTTAAAGAGCTCCTAAACGCATCTGGCCATTTGTCAATTGATCAAGTGTTGTTGTTTATAGGAGGATTATCGCCATCCTCGCTGCACATTGTCCCGATTATTGATTTGTGGAGAATCAACTATTTCTCGTGGTTCATTGCTATTCTCAACATTCTCTGATGTCATTTTCAGACATCGCCACAAAACAAAATTTAATTGACATGTAACATATTATCCCTATATTCTCGACCGACCAATTAAATACCAAATAAACTTAGGTGGGTCATACTAGCGGGCGGAATTCCCCGCCTCCCCCTCCTAGTTCTATTCTCACATCCTAGCTGTGGATCATATCCCTAAGCTTTGATACCAACCGTGACACCCCCAAAATTAGGTATACATCACCCATCTTGAGTCATGATACATGGTACAAAATTCAAATACAAATGTCGGGTACAATACGACAAAAACATAAACCGTGAGTTTGAATACAAATATTGTCTACTAGAGATTATACAAACTCAAAAGGAGTTCTCATTATAATTATTATCACACTATTTCACTGTAATAGTGAGGACTACTAATGCACCATCTAGACCATCACTGCTCCCCGACTAGTCTCAAATTTACGCTCTCATTTCCTCAAGAGAACAAAGGAAAGAAAGGGTGAGCTCAACTAGCCCAAAGAAGAAATATTATGACTAAGATAATGCAAAATAATTTATCGTTAGCCTTCAACAAAGTTAAACCGATAAAATATAACAACTATCAAGTTTAATCGCAATGAACAAGCAATCCATTGAAGAGTCAAGTAGGAATAAAATCTACTATCTTCTATGATTTAAAAGGTTTTTCATCACTTTTATCACCGGACTCAAATTTTAATAAATAATCCACATCATCGAATCACCCCCGCACTACTACCCCAAGGATATTCTTTAAGATCACGACCACTTAATTATCCATGCACTACTACCAAAGATAATCGTGTTTTCATCAACTATCCCCGATCATGCCATAAAAACAATTCATCTTTGCACTACTACCATATAGAATCCATAGCCATAATCATTCCAAAACCGGCCCATCAATGCACTACGGGCCAATGAGGACTTTTTCCACATCATTTGTAATATTACTATATGATTATACCGAATAATCCTCGGTCATAATCATACCAAGTCCATCTATGCACCATGCACTACGATGACTTTCAACATAATATAAGCATAAGGATGATGACAATGATATAAGAATTCAATAAAACAAGTTCAAGAGTTAATTTATCCAGAACCGATAACGCTCAAATTGTCAACATGATAACGCTTTTGTAGAGTAAAATTCAAGAATGCTCGTAAGAATATTTCCATGAAAAGATATCGATGAAGCGCAATTATCAAAGATATTCCACTAATTTCATGGGTATATAAGTCAAAGTTTTAACCAACCGAGTATAATAAAGAATGGAATAACAAAAGAAATCACCACGCATGCGATAGATCAGACGCAAAAGTTATTCCAATGTAATAATAAAGGATGGAACTCAGTCCCACAGAAACGCATGCATGTGATATTCCGGCGTAATAATAAAAATAATGTAATTGTGTCCCACAGAACGCATGCATGTGATATTCCAATGTAATAATAAATACGGAATCTGTGTCCCACAGAACGCATGTAAATTTGGATATTCCGATAGAATAATAAAGAACTAA
The DNA here is from genome assembly GCA_020205605.1 of Panax ginseng. Classification (NCBI taxonomy): domain Eukaryota; kingdom Viridiplantae; phylum Streptophyta; class Magnoliopsida; order Apiales; family Araliaceae; genus Panax; species Panax ginseng. The sequence continues at coordinate 88,861,840 of CM035140.1, forward strand.
TATTAGAAGAATGTCACCATATATAGGTAGCTCACAGATACAAAAGTTATTCCAATGTAATAATAAATAATGGAATAATGTAAGTTCTCTTCATGAGTACAACAAATAACATCCCTTACGAGTACAACAAATAATATTTATTACCGTAAAAGAAACTTAATATAAGAGTAGGGAAGTAGCGTATACTTTTCTATAAAGTTCTCTTGTAATTCTCTCTCTAGAGTTTCAAAGAATTCGTAAGAAATAATGAAGGAATGAGCTTCTATTTATAGGAAAATAGAATGAATAAGAATTAATTTATGAACTATCTCAGATTGATTTACTATTAAACTGACGGTCCATATTGGTTTACTATTAAAACTTAAAACAATGGTCCATACTAATTTACTATTAAAACTTTAAACCAAATGATCCATATTGATTTACTATTATAACTCCACCAATGTCCATATCGACTTACTATTATATCTTCAACCAACTATTCAAAAATTAGCACATCTCCTCATGGAATAATATTGTATCTAAATACCCAATGCACAATACTAGAGTGAATAGTAACCAGTGAATAAGAACTCATGAATAAGAATCTCATGAATAAGAATAAGAATCATGAATAAGAATCTCATGAATAAGAACTCAATAAGAATATGAATAAACTCGTGAATAAGAACTCATGAATAATAATACTCGACACGAAAAAAAAGTGTCCCGAATAATTCGATTAAACAATATATCATATTATGCGATGATATTATAACAATAATTGAATCAATAATACGAGAGATATGATGCAACAATTATCGCCGCAATAATCGAGTATAACCGAGTGACTTCTCACGTAAGCATCAATAATCAATAACGTAAAGCTATCAGACACCCACGCCAGACATCGCATTTTTTAACACCGTGTGTTTCAACTAATGGTAAAACTTCCGCCGTTATTTTTATAAAGTATTTTGTCGCTTTCTATCCGACAATAATTTCATAGGGGTCCACTAATGATTGTACCGTTGCATTTGATATTCCTCGACAAAAAGAATATTCCCCACCAATCGAATATTATACAACCACTTGCTTACTTTGCAAAATTTGTAAATATTACCCACAACTATAACATTACATCAAATCAACACCATAATATAAAAAAAATTATTTCGAGAAAATTAAATCTTTATTCATAAAATTGGGGTCTCACATAGTGGACATGTAATACTACAATTACTAATCGACAACCTCGATCACAAAACATCGATCATGAAGTTCGCCATCCTAAGTCATCGTCGACGTGTCCTGGGTTTTCCGTAAACCCAGCAGCTCACCGGTACAATCCAAATTCAAATATTTCTAGGTTCTGATCATTGGTTTTGTGTTTTTATGATTCATACATGTAGAATTTATGCCAAGGAACAACGAGATGTCCATATCTCAGCCCAAAAACATCACAATCGCCAGATTCAATCTGGTCAAAGGTTGTTAGAAAAACTGCTTCTACTGTTTCTGGGTTTTCCAGAAATAACACTTTTTGCTCAACTGGTCAAGTTTGACCACCCACTACACTTGATATGTTGATGATATAAATGATCTAAAACCATGGAATCAAAGAACATATAACAGACTACAAGTATGTTACAACAATATCAACATAACACTTAAAACCTGACAGATCAAGAGGCTTAAAAATCTTGTCAAATGATATTTTAAATTTCTCGGGTTGCCCAGATTGTGTTTTGTCATGCCCTAATAAATGGTTTCACCATTAATAACTTTATATCCAGCATCAAATGGTACCGATTCAACTTGCGCCTTTAAAAGACAACATTACAAGCTACACATGACAACTTTAAAACATCAAAATAACAAACTAACAAGAATCAGGGTTCTCTACATTAGCTTGTTAGACCACAAATTTTGTTCTTGGACGATTTTGAAAAACACCATTTTAAGGCACTTTGATGCTATGGATATATGTTTGATCATCATAGATCAACATAAAACATCCTCTAGCAAGAATCTAAACACAAAACACACAAAAGTTTTTAAGCATAAAGATCAAATTAGATTTTAGGGTTTATACCTTCTTTATTCTAAATCTTGATCTTTGATCTCCATTATGAACTCGATGTTTCTAGAGGTGTTTAAGGACTAATCTACTATAAAATTTCGTAGGTTCTTGTGGGAGAGAGAGAGTTGGTAAGAGCTTGGTTGAAAAATAAGCAAATTATGTGATTTTCTCTCTAAATCTCTTATATAACTTGACATGTTGCTAGATCTAATGTGTTGGACGATTTTTGCCGAGTTTGATGTCCCAAAGTCAATATGGTTGCTTACCAACCAAAGTTACAGCACATTTTGCAAGTTACATATTAAAATAAACTAAAAGGGCATTTTGGTCATTTACAAAATAAATTTAATGGCAAACATGGAATTTGTACAAACCATTAGGGTTTAACCCTAAGGTCCTAACCTTTAGGTTTTATATAATTAGTTTTTACAATTTCCAAATTAGGGTTTTTATTAGAAAAATAAAATTTCCAAATTATAATTAGGGTTTGTAAAATATAAATTAAGATAACTAAAATATAATTAGGGTTTTCTAATCATATTAAAGTTTAATAAACACATTAGCCTTGCCAATTAGGATTAGGGTTCCTAATTTAGGGTTTAGGATTCCCAAATATGAAATTAGGGTTTCCTTTGACGCATAATTAGGGTTTTCCAATCGCATAATTGATTATCTAAATCGTAGATTAGGTTTCTAATCCCTTATTAGGGTTTATTAATTACAAACCTTATCCCATCAATCATTGATCAATAAATCTCTTCTATGGTACAAACACATACTCATTAATATAATTATTTTAATTATATTTTCTATCGAATCCCTATCCGAACTTAGGGTTAGGGTTTCTAATCTTGTTAAGCACAATTCTACTCTAATTTTATTAGTCAATGCACAAATTGACCTTCTCGAGACTCGTATCACAGAAACTTGTCACAAAATTAATAATCAATATTAATATTAATAAAAAAAAAAATTATTCGCAAATTTTGATTATTCAAATCCCAAGTTATCATATTCACCCCTCCTTAAAAGGATTCCGCCCTCTAATCACCACTTTCTTATTCTCTACAATCTTTTAAAGTTGTATCATCAATTCATTTTTATCAACATAATATTAATTTGTGTTTCAAATTCTAACCTATGACTTAAATCTTTAAAAGAAAAACAACCACGTAAATATCTAACTCATATTACTCACAGAATTACATTTCTTAACGAAATCATTAATCACCGCCACCTCCCCGAGAAGCCATCGATCTTCATACCACATGTTAAATGTACCGACGGCTGGTCTTCCCTCGGCCGAAAGGTGTCCTCGAGTTACCAAGGTTCCACCACCAGTCCCTTTATCGACACTTTCCTTCTCCGCATTCTTCTTCTGACAGCCAACTAAATGATCACGATCCGCATGCAAAGCAACCTCAGATCTTCTTCTTGATCGGGACAATTGGGCTTACATGCCCCTCTTGCCCGCAGCTATAGCAAACTCCCTTCTTCTTCAAGAAAACTCCAAAGATGGTTCTTCCCACAATTTGAACATGGATCCTTCCTTTCCTATTATCTTTTGTTTTATTACCCAACCGGGTATTCTCGCCCATTTCTCTTATTCGGACACTACCCCACCGCCCACCATCATTTGTCTTCTTCTTCTTCTCTTGATGAAATCGAGATGCAAATTCACTCCTCCTTCAAAGAATTAATGATTTTTCCATCAAAGCCGCTGAACGATTGATCCGCAAATACACCTACTTTATTGATATACTTCTGGCCTCAACCCATTCTTAAACCTTCTCATTTTTCATAATTCCAGATCCACCGAGGAGGTGCAAACCTTGCTAATTCGCTGAATTTAGCAAACAGATTCGTAAATAGACATATTCTCCTCGCTTAGTTCTAGAAACTCGACTTCCATCGAGCTTGATACTTGTTGAAAAGTAATTCTCAAAGAACATTTCTTTAAATCTTATGCACGCCACCATCATTGCATTCGCCTCGCTTGGTTAGTCTCCCACCAAGAATCGCTTCTCCTTCATCGATAAGTTGCAAAAGTCATCTTTTTCTTCAGCCACACGCCAAGAATGATGAATGCTTTCTCCATCTCCTTCACCCAAGTTTGGGCTTCAATCGAATTTGTGGTCCCTTTGAATTCAAAGTGTCCTACCACTTTAAAGTCCTCGAAGTTAGCCAATCTATCTACCGGGTCGATTCTCACTCTTCCTCTCAGAGTCGGAGCTCTATTCTCCATAGCTTGGGCTAATATATCCGCGAAGTTTTGCATCGTCACTGACCTCCTTCATTATTCACCGATTGCTTTTCTCTTTGATTTCGATTCTCATTGCCTAGGCGTAGCATGATCCGATTTAAATTAAAATCTTATATTAATTCTCTTTCTTTACACAAATTCTTAACACAATAAGAATTCAACACATAATTCTCATATAATTGCATATTTATTCAAATAAAGACATAGTGCATTTAGTACTTCATATATTACTATCCCTTTTAAATCATATCAGATTAGTAACACAACTTTACATAAAAAGTTGCAATTCTCAATTCACACATAGTTATTACTAGTTCGTCAAACTTACCACACTTATGAGTTCAGAACTTGCCACAATTATATGAGTGTATGAACTTATCCTAGTCGCACTATCAAGGCCCATTCACGAGGGGTTCAAAACATTTCATATAATCATGAGTCATTAACTTACAATAAGTATATAGTTTTAAGAACACATAAATTAATCTTAATCTTATATTCATATAGAAAATAAAGATTTCATTCATAAAACATATATATTTACATATACTTAAACATCGCTCTCTATATTACAACACTTAATATCAAAAGCTTCTACCCCAAAAGATACTAACGCCAAACTTAAGCTATCTACCGTCCACCCCTTCATCGCCTTCTTCTTGTTGGGACACTTGTTGAATCTGCGGACCCGCTTTTCCTACATTAAAAACACTTCCTCAAATTTGACTTAGACAATGCAAAGAAATATGTCCTTCTTGCTTACAATTAAAGCACACATTCTTCCACATCATTCATTCTCCCGCGCGTGAGTCTTCCCACACTTGCTACATGTGCTCGCTTCTTCTTCTGCTCGACTTTTCGTAATTAGGGTCGCCGTTGTCCCTCTTTCTTTTTTTCTTGTCTTTCTGCTGTTTGATTGTCCCTTCGATGATCCACCACCTTCTTCCTTCATCCTTTCTCTACCGTGCCTTTGAGCTCGCTCCTTTCTTCAAATATTTTGCCTAACGCCGCCTCCGCCTTCCACAGCTCATTCAAGAGAAATGCCTTACTCGAGTTCTTGAACTTCCGCAGCCTAGTTGATCTTGTTCTTCAACTTTAGTCTTATTCTTTAACTCCACCCTAGCTTGCTCAAACTCGCCTCCTCATCTCCACTAAGATACATCTCGGATAATCATCATGATCGCCTCCCTAGATCGACCATGGGTTCATCTTCTTCCACCTTCTCCATCGATTCGCTTTTATGCTAGCACCCTGGGCTACTAGCATTAGTGCAATAGCCGCCAGCATCTCTACATTCGCTTCTCTTCTCCGACATCCTACAATCAGCTTTAAATAACTTGATTAGTACTCCATCAAGACAAACTTCTCACACTATGTGTACACTTACCTCACTATTAATTCACATTGGTAATCCCTCACTTAGAACTCTAAATGAGTTTTCTATCTCATGCATGGTTATAATCCTAGCGCTTTTCCCCACCCCACTTAAGGTTTATAACCTATAACTCTTCTACCAACTTATGACACCTTGGTCACTACAATTTTGATACTAACTCATGACACCCCAAATCCGGTTACCCCGACTTTAGTTTGGTGTTCACGATCCACAATATAATAACATCTAACTACACATTTAAATTTAAATAGAATACATAACTCATTAACATATGTTCTTAATACATAAGTCCTGTGTCCCTTAACCTTAACATTACGTAAATACCCCTTAGATATACAAAAAAGGGTTTACAATACAATACAACATAATAATAATATTGTTCATTATACTACTCCAAAGATCTCGCTTTTGCCTTTGTTCTTCTTTCGACCACCGGCCTTCTTCATTCCTAGTCAAATATTTTATTTATAGCAAGGGTGAGCAACAAGTTTGCCCCAAGTTAAGACATACAAGAAATGAATACGAATTAATAGAACATGTATCTATCTATTTTGATAATGAAACCAAAGTTCTATGAACTTTGAAATAAATTAACAAATCGTTAATCAATAACAAGTCTTCTCGTATTCTAGGCAACGCAATAATTTGATAATGAAAGAGTACAATGCTTTCAAAGTTTCTACGATGTTCTATTGAATAATCAAGAATCAAATCTACGCAATTACAAAGTGGAAATGTTTTCCAGATTTATGCTGAGCGATCCATTGGATCTAGAACTTCTACTTTCTCGGGTATGTATCAAAGATTTACTTTGATACATACGCAGGAGTATCAGATAACCATAAAGATTAAATCATACCCCTCTACAAGTACTTAGAGCCGGCCAACTCCTTGTACCCTATATTATGCATAATACTTAGGTCGCGCGCAATGGTCGAATATATGACTTAAAAATGTTCCCTTTATATAAAAGGTTGTTCTTCTCACCTCGTAATCAAGATTTGATTTAACAACGAAATTTAATGATTTCAATTTCTATTTACTTATCGATCTAGTCAAATAATTGGCATCGATCTATCAATGACAATTGAATTCTCTCTCTAATCTATCAAGTTCTAACAAATGTTCGCTCAGCCGTAATAATTAGCTAAGATATTTCTCAACATAATTTGACAATAAATGAATTATCTCAGATCACAATTCTATCTTCTACTTAATATGAATATCCAACAACAGCTTATTCTACAAATGTATATTCTCCTAATCAAGAATTCAATTTGAATTATTAATTATGCACTAACCGCTAATAATCAATAATAAATTCCATGGACATGGTATAATTAGCAATAATTAACCATTATAATAATTGAATGAATATAACTCATGGTCGAAGTTAGAAACTTGCCTCTTCCGCTAACTACAGCTACACAAAATACTTATCTGTGTTCGTAAGACCTATAACCAATAATATCAATCTCACAATTAGCACAAGAATTCATAACACGTAACACTGTGATTCACAGTCAAACTTCTCCTAGTAACATTACCACATAATCACATTAGTGTTTATAACCTATATAAACACCTAACAAGTCTAACTAGTTCTATTCGTTTGACTTCGGTCCATTCTCTGTTCTTCGTCACCCTATCCGATAATTAACACATTGATTGTCAATTAAACTTGGTCTTTAAGCTTCAATATTATTTAAGATAAGTCATTTATCATTTATAATATTTTCTAAGCTTTTAATAATTTATAATAATTTTTCAAACACTTAAATCATTTTTAAATGATTTAATTATCAAATAATCTTATCATTATTAATATTTAATAATATAAAATATTAATAATATACTTGTCAAAATATTAAAGTTATTTTTAATAACTTAAAATATTTTTAAATCATCAATATTCTACTTAATTAATTTTTAAAATAATTAAAATCATTTTTAAATCATCACCATTAATATCTAATCATTAATGAAATTATTATCAAAATATTAAAAGTCATTAATTATAACTTGAAATATTTTTAAAACATTTATCTCATTCTTAAATGATTTTTAAATCAATAAAATCATTTTTAATTCATTTATTTAATATAATAATTAAATAAATCTAATATCATTAATATTAATTTATTAATGAGAATTCTCCAAAAATATTGAAAATTATATTTTATAATTCAAAATATTTTCTAACACTTTATTCTTATTTAAAATGATTTTTAAATCAATAAAACTATTTTTAACTTATTTATTTAATTTAATAATTAAATAAATCTAATATCATTAATATTAATTTATTAATGAAAATTCTCCAAAAATATTAAAAGTTACATTTTTAACTCAAAATATTTTTAAATACATTATTCTTATTTAAAATGATTTTTATATAATTAAAATTATTTTTCTCTAATTTATTTAATATACTAATTAAATAAATTAAATATCATTTCTATTCAAATAATTATAATTATTTAAGAAAAATGTCCCAAATAATTAAAAGTTATTTTTCAGAATTTAAAATTATTTTTAAAACCATTTTTAGTAATTTTAGAATTTATTTCTATTTTTAAATAATTTCCAGAATATTCAGAAATTAGAAAATAATAAAACCATCGCTAAAGACCTTTAGCGACACAAAGCGTCACTGTTGGTGTTCTTGAGCTCAAGAACACTGACAGCGGCTAGTATAAGGGGTCATGTTTGACCGACTTAAATTCTCGGTTTAAAATCGTTTTTGGGCTAACTGAAATTTTTCTCAAGTAGTGGACATGTAATACTACAATTACCAATCGATAACTCGATCACAAAACATCAGATCATGAAGTTCTGGCCATCCTAAGTCACCGCCGACGTGTCCTGGTTTTCCGTAAACCTGCAGCCTCAATTCGGTACTATCCAAATTCAAATATTTCTAGGTTCTGATAATTGGTTTTGTGTTTTTATGATTCATACATTTAGAATTTTTGCCAAGGAACAACCAGATGTCCATATCTCAGCCCAAAAACATCACAATTGCCAGATTCAATCTGGTCAAAGGTTGTCAGAAAAACTGCTTCTATTGTTTCTAGGTTTTCCAGAAACAACACTTCGTCTCAACTGGTAAGGTTTGACCACTCACTACACTTGATATGTTGATGATATAAATGATCTAAAACCATGGAATCAAAGAACATATAATAACCATCAAAATAACAAACAAATAAGGTAACATTAGCTTGCCGTTCACCAAAGATTGTTATTCTATAATATTATTTGTGAATAATTAATTATTGATTTATATGATGTGAAAAATATTCATTTTATGTGGATATAGATGGAGAAAATTTTTAAAGTGAGAATTGTTGAAAATCGATATTTTATCTTTTCTGATAAAATAATATTTTATTATATTATTATAATATAATAATGATGATATTTTTAAAATGAATGTGGGATATATGAGTATATGAGAAGAAAGAGTATTTTTGTTGCAAAAGTTGTTTAAAACATGTTAAACATGTCCGTGGGATTGTGATTCTATTTCTTTGAATGAAATTTAATTATATAGCATGTAAAATCGTCTGCTTGATGGATTTCATGTTAAATATCAATTTTTGTTTGAATTTGGAAAAACTTTCTTCCGCAGTTGTAGATAATAAAATTTCCTATGGAAAAGACATGTGGTTTGAATTTTTCCGACAAAAGGGTTATTTATTATGAATTATTGAAGTTCAAGTTCTAGAATAATTGATTTTTGAAGTTTTAAACATTTTTTATAAGAAAACGTTTTTTTATTTAGGTGAGGTGTGTGGCTAATTTGAATAAGATTAGGTGTGAGTAAGAATTTAATAAATACATATTATTAATTTATTAAATTTTCTGCTTCGGTGTTCTAAGCATTTTCCTATAAATAGGGTGCTTAGGTTAGAATTGAAAATCACACCGTAAACCAAGTTTTCTCTTTTCTCTCTCGATATATTGAGCTTATTCTTGTGAGTATTTTAATACTTTGAGTGTTGCTATTCTAAGCAAGTTCAAGTCATAGCTTATATCCAAAGGTTTCAACTAGAAGTACCGCTTTTTACGAGGTAAGAGATGTTGTTTTCTTCTTAAATGATATTATTTTCTTCAATATCATTATGCCAAAATACTAGTCTAAACTTTTTATCAAATTTGGAACTTTTAGTGTTGGGGTTACTATTCACGTATACGGCACTATTCACGATACAAAGATTATTCACTTAATACTGCACTATTCACGTAAAAATTAAATATTCGTTTTCATTCTAAAATATCTATTATGGATACTAGCTTTGATTGTATCCATGTTTTGATCATTTTTGAATTTTACCACTATGATTATTTATGAGGTATTTTGGACATGGAATAGTCAAATACTTAATCCTTAATATTTATTCTTTTGTTTCACCGATTCATTTTCTTTAAAATATTTTTTCATCATCCTCACTTTCTAAATGATGATATAATTGAATATCTTTGGCCCAGAAGTAAAAGATTAATGATTTCTCGATGAATATCTTTGGCCCAGAGTAAAAGATGAACAGTGTTTAGATGAACATGACTAATCGGTGAATATCTTTAGCATGAGTAGCAAAGATGAATATTTGATTCCGTATATATGTCGATTGATGTTACAGGATAAAATGTTGACGATGGACTTTTAAATTCATATATAGAAGATAGTAGACTTTATCCTCTATTTAACTCTTCTAATGAATTATTATTTTCGCTGCGAATGTTGATTTAAAACTTGTTGTCTATTGTATTCTATTAGATTTTTCCCTGTTGAAGACTAACGATAATTTGTTCTATATTATCTTGGTCATAATATTCTTTACTAGGCTAGTTGAGCTCACCCTTTTCCTTTTGTTCTATTTTTCTTCTTAGGAGGCTAGAATGTAAATGAGTATTAGCTCTGGGTATAGAATGAAGGTTCTAGAAAGTTGTTTTAGTAGTCCTCACCATTTTTGTAAAATAATGTATCAATAATTGTAATGAGGACTTATTTGAGTGTGGATATTGTCTAGATGACAATATTTGTATTTAAACTCATAGTTTTTATGTTGTATTAATAAAGTTGTAGTTGTTTCGTGCATGTATTTTGACGACTCGTAATGGGTGTTGTATACCTATTTTGGGGCGCCATAAAGGGTTGCTTACCAACCAAAGTTGCTAGCACATTTTGCAAGTTACATATTAAAATAAACTAAAAGGGCATTTTGGTCATTTATAAAATAAATTTAATGGCAAACATGGAATTTGTACAAACCCTTAGGGTTTAACCCTTATGCTACGTTTGGATTGAAGGAATGGAATAGAGTAGAGAATGGAATAGATGAGGGAATGGAATAAGGAAGGGAATGGAATGATTTTTTAATATTCCATGTGCATGTTTGGTTGATGTTATGAATACATCTAAGAATAAAATAAATAATTAGAAAGTGACCTAAATACCCTCAAATGTTCAAATTTAATTTAAATTCAATTTATATTAAAAAATTAACACATATTTCTCTAGATTTTTTATAATTATATTCTTCTTTTTTTTTTTATACTTTTACATATAATTTTATATATATATATATATATATATATATAAATGTTTATATATATAAAATATATATAAAAGGGTAAGAGGTGTATACATAATCACATAATATTATTTTTTTTTTTGTGGAGTGGGGTGGGGGGGGGGGGGGTGGGGTGGGGTGTATATAATCACATAATATTATTTTTTGGGGGGGTGGGGGGGTGGGGGTGTGGGGTGTGGGGGGGTATGGGTATGGGTGGAGTGTGGGTGGGGGTGGGGGGGTGGGGGGGGTGGGGGTGTGGGGTGGGGGGGGGGGGGGTGTAGGGGTGGGTGGGGTGGGGTGGGGGATGGGTGGGTGGGGTGGGGGTGGGTGGGAGGTAAGAGGTGTATACATAATCACATAATATTATTTTTTGGGGTGGGGTGGGGTGGGTTGGGGAGAGAGTGGGGGTGGGGTGGGGTGGGAGTGGGGGATGGGGTGGGGGGTGGGCATGGGGGTAGGTGGGTGGGTGGGGTGGTGGGTGTGGGGGTGGGGGTGGGTAAGGGGGGGTGTGATGGTAAGGGTGTATACATAATCACATAATATTATTTTTTTCGCAAATCGATAGATTGATTGAATGAAAGAATATGGAACCCTATTTTATTTTTAAGGGCATATTTGTCAATTACTTAAAATAATAGATGGAATAAGTTATTCCCACCCCCCTTCCGTGAATAAAATTATAATTTTAAGTTAACACTTATTCCACTAGAATACATTATTCTGTTGGAATAAACAAACCAAACAACATTTTTATCATTCCAATGGAATGATTCATTCTATTCTCTCTCCTATTCCATCGATCCAAACGTAGCATTAGGGTTTAACCCTAAGGTTCTAACCCTTAGGTTTTACATAAATAGATTCTATAATTTCCAAATTAGGGTTTTATTAGAAAAATAAAATTTCCAAATTACAATTAGGGTTTGTAAAATATAAATTAAGATAACTAAAAAATAATTACTATTTTTCTAATCATATTAAAGTTTAATAAACAAATTTGCCTTGCCAATTAGGATTAGGGTTTCCTAATTTAGGTTTAGGATTCCAATAATATGAAATTAGGGTTTCTGCGTATAATTAGGTTTTTCAACTGCATAATTGATTTTCTAAATCGAGATTAGGGTTTCTAAGCCCTTATTAGGGTTTATTAATTACAAACCTTATCCGATCAATCATCGATCAATAAATCTCTTCTAAGATAAACACATACTCATTAATATAATTATTTTAATTATATTTTCTATTGAATCCCTATCCGAAATTAGGGTTAGGGTTTCTAATCTTGTTAAGCACAACTCTACTCTAATTTTATTAGTCAATACACAAATTGACCTTCTCGAGACTCGTATCACAGAAACTTGTCAAAAAATTAAAAATCAATATTAATATTAATAATAAAAAAAATTATTCGCAAATTTTGGATTATTCGAAATCCCGGGTTATCACAGAAATGTGCAAATTTTACAAAATAAGCAAGTGGTTATAAAATATTCATTGTTGTCGGGGAATATTGGTTTGGTCGTGGAACATTCTCATTCTGGTTTGGAATATTAGATGATTTACGGCACAGATCCATTTGTGGGCCCCATAATGGATAACTATTTGGATGAAGAAAATGACAAATTTGACTTTTTACAAATAACTACAGTAGTCGCTACTGTTAACACTCGTTGAATACTGGTGGATAAAATACAAGAATACGCGCGTCGCACAAAGAGCAAGACCAGATTGCATGCGATTTTTTTGAATTATTGATTCTTACGTAAGAAGGCACTACTCAATAATTGTTATAGTAATTATTGTTCAATATTTTATTTTATTGATTCAATAATTGTTGTGTTGATATTTTATATTATTGTTGTTCAATAACCATTACTACACAAGATTCCATTATCGTAACAATAATTCATATTATTTGAATAATATTATTAGATATCATTATTGGCAATGTCTAAAAAGTTCTCACAATGAGAGGTTTGGTCACCTAATCATGCTGCTTAGTAAGGAGAAATCCTTATCTAAAGCCCCTTTCCGGGAACTACCGTCATCATAATTGCGATTCTTTAATATTATTTGTGAATAATTAATTATTGATTTATATGATAAAGAAATATTTATTTTATTCGATATAAATGATGGATATATTTATTATGGTTATAAATGAAGGATTATTGATGAGGTGTTTTATCAAGATTTTGTCGAAATAGAAAATCGCTCAGATGTGGATTTTGATATTTTCTCGATTTGAATTTGGAAAAACTTTCTTCTAAAAAGTTGTAGAGGATTAAATTTCCTATGAAAAGCACATGAGATTCAAATTTTTCTGATAAAAGGGCTATTTATTATGAATTGTTGAAGTTCCAGAAAATAAAATATTTTTATTAAAAATATGGTGGGCCCCACTTTTGGTTGGTGAGTAATAAAATGTGCTGGAATTTATTTTCAAAAGTGGTGGGCTTGAATAGTAGCAGGTAAAGCCATCAGGTAGCAGGTTAATCTGCTATGGCTATCTAAGCATTTTCCTATAAATTGGGTGCTTAGTTAGAATTGAAAATCACACTAGAAACAAGTTTTCTCTCTTTCTCTCTCTATATTATCGTGCGTATTTTGTGAGTATTTAGATACCTTGTGAGTTTTTATTCATCAGTGTAAGTTTCCTTCGACTTTATATCTGATACTCCGATCAGAAGTACCGTTATTTTGAGGTAAGGGATGTTGTTTTCTTCAATATCATTATGCCGAAATATTGGTCTGAACTTTTTATCAAATTTGGAACTTTTTGTGTCGGGGTTACTATTCACGTATACGATACTATTCACGTATACGACACTATTCACGAATACGACACTATTCACCAAAAAATGAAAATTTTCCTTTTTGTCCAAGATGTCTATTATGGTTACTATCTTTGATTGTATCCATGTTTTGATCTTTATTTTTGAATTCTACTTCAAAATTGGTTATTATGGAGTATTATTTATTTTGGATAAACTGTGATACGAATCCCTAATATTTGTCCTTCTGTCTCACTGAATTCGTTTTCTTTAAGATGTTTTTCATCATCCCAGTCCTAAATGATGATATTACTTAATATATTTGGCCTGTAGTACAAAGATGAATGATTAACTCAATGAATATCTTTGGCCCGTAGTGAAAAGATGAACAGTGTTTAGATGAATATGACCAATCGATGAATATCTTTAAAGATGTAGTGCAAAAGATGAATATTTGATTCAAGATGTATATTGATTGATGTTACAGAATAAAATATTGATGATGGACTTTTAAATCTTAGAAGATAGTATAATTTATTGTAAGACCCCGAATTTTATGAAATAAAAGTATTCAATTTTTCTATTTAGTAAATAGTTAAATTGATAAAATTTAAAAGTTAAGGGTGATATATGAAATTTTTTCAAAATACGCAAGTGGTTATAAAATATTCATCATTGTTTGGAAATATTTGTTTGGTCGTGGAATATTCTTTTTTGTTTGGGAATATTCGTACGACTCTAGGCAAATCCATTTGTAGGCCCCATAATGTAATAACCGCTTGATGAAAAAATGACAAATTTGAGTTTTTACAAATAACGACGTAGTTGTTACCGTTAACATTATTGGAATACCCGATGGGTAAAGTAAAGTAATACGCTATTGTCATTGCACAAAGAAGACACCAGATTGCACAATATTTTTGAATTATTGATTCTTACGTAAGAAGACACTACTCAATAATTGTTACAAAGATTACCGCTTAATATTTTATTTTATTGATTCAATAATTGCTATGTTGATATTTTATATTATTGTTGTTCAATAATTGTCACTGCATAGTATTTCCCATTATCAGATCAATAATTTATATTATTTGAATAATATTATTAGATAACATTATTGGCAATATCTAGAAAGTTTTGTCAAGGAGAGGTTTGTCACCTAATAATAGGCGCTTAATAAGGAGAAATCTTATCTAAAAGCCCCTCTTTCTCGAAACTATTCGTCATAATAATTTTGATTCTCGTAATATTATATATGAATAATTAATTTTTATTTATATGATAAGGAAATATTTATTTGATTCGGATATAAATGATGGATTTATTTATGTGGTTATAAATGAAGGAATTAATGTTGAGGTGTTTTATCAAGATTTTGCCTGATCGAAGTATTAAAAGATCAAATCTGTTCTTAAAGCTCTATTTTGTGAGTTATAATTTTGATCCCACCGCTGATCATTGTGATTTTTGGATATGTTATACATATATAAGTTGAGTATATATCCACAAATTTTGAACCGCTTAAAATGAACGAATGATTTGTTATGGATTTTTGAGTGTTGAAAATTGTTCGCTTGTGGGATTTCTTTGATATTTTCTGTCTGGAATTTGGAAAAACTTTCTTCTGCAAAGTTGTAGAGAATTCAATTTCGTGTGGAATAGAAATATAATTCGTATTTTTCTGATAAACGGGCTATTTTCTATGAATTATTGAAGTTTCGGAAAATAAAATAATTTTTATTAAAATTAGGTGGGAACCACTTTTGGTTGGTGTTGATAATACATGTCAATAATTGGTTTTTCAAAATTGGGGGGCTAATCGATATAGTCATAGTATGGCGTGTTTGAATAATAAATAATAATATTTTATTATTTTAGTCTCCTTTCATGCTTCTAGCATTTTTCTTATAAATAAAGCGCTTAAGTTAGAATTGAAAATCACACCGTAAACATAAGTTTTCTCTCTATATTATCGAGTTTATTTTTGTGAGTATTTAGATATTTTGAGAGTTCATATTCAAAGGCAAGTTTCCTTCTGCTTTACCTCCGATATTCCTATTTAAATACCGCTTTTTTGAGGTAAGTGGATTTTAAGGGTTATTATGTTTTTCAGCCTGTAAATTTTTACGACCTTCAAAAATTCTCGAAAAATTTGAAATGATAATTTGATGAGTTTTCTAGATTGTGTCCAAAATGGCGATTTTTGGATGTATAGATTAGAGTTATGAAATTTATGGGAAAAACTATTTTAAAAGTAAACCCTTATAACTCCTCAGTGGTTAACTCCAAAATTGGTGAAATTTTCATTGGGAGTACATTTATATGATAGAAGTATACTCAGAATTTTGGAAATTTTGACTAAAGTATAGTTTATGATAAATGTCTAAATATTCTACTGCTTTTGGCCATAATGAAAAATAGTAAATGAATTTTAAAAATTATGAGAAAATATATGTTCAATATGGAACTATATTCGCTAAATCCTTAAAAGAAAATTTGTTTGTACCGATTTGGTATTTTCATGAAAATGGACTAGTTATGAATAAATGAATTAAATATGTTATGTGAAGTAAGAAAATTGGAAAATAGGATTTTATGGCTTGAGAATCCTATATGAAGTATATGCAGATTTTTGATGAGGATTTTGGTTATTTGGTGATGAAATCTTATGAGTTTGGCATTTTAAGATGATTAAATGCATTAATTAATAAAGTGTAAACAATTAAAATAAATTATTTATAAGTTTAAGAAATGTTATTCTTTCAATATCATTATACTAAAATATTGGTATGGATTTTATCAGGAATTTCTACTATTTTTTATGTCGTGGTTACTATTCACGAAGTTACTATTCATGGGTTACTATTCATGAGTTACTATTCACGACAAACTTGGTTTCTTTTTCCAACCAAATTATCGCTGATTTATGAATCCTACTCTTGAGATAAAATCTATATGTTGATTATATTGTTTTTATTATTATATATAAATTTTATAACCCTAATGATGATATTTCTCTTTGACTTGAGTGTAAAGATGGGTAGATTATCGGTATGATCGCGACTATGGGTTCTCTTTGGCCAAGAAAGTGCAAAGATGAATTGTTGATCGGTATGATCATGACCATTGAATTTATAATTGAATATCTTTAGCTTAAGTGCAAAGGTGAATTGATCAACGTGGTTATAATTATAGTTTATATAAATTCTGAAATGATTATGTATTTATTTGAGATATGAATATCTTTGGCCCGTAGTGCAAAGATGACCTGTTGTTGAATATCTTTAGCCCGTAGTGCAAAGATGACTTGTTGTTGAATATCTTTGGCCTGTAGTGCAAAGATGACCTGTTGTTGAATATATTTGGCCCATAGTGCAAAGATGAATTTATTAGTATGATTATGAACAGGAACTGTGATTTGGTATAACTATGATCTTTGATGTTTCAAGTAAAGACAGGTGATAAAAATTATCTTCGTCCTGAATGAGAAGAGGAATTTAGAATCACAATTATGATTATGAGTTATTCATATGATTGTGGAAAGGAACTGTTGATTGATGTTATAGGATAAAACATTGTTGGTGGACTTTTAACGTGGAGAAGATAATAGACTTTATAGTCTATTCGACTCTTCTAATGGATTGCTCATTCACACGCAACTATGGTTGAAAAGTTTTATCATCTATCATATGTTCTAAATCTCTGATTTATTATTGACGAAGGCTATTGATAATTTAATTATCTTTAGTCATGATATTCTTTACTGGGCTATTTGTGCTTACCCTTTTGCTTCATAATTCTTTTCATGTAATAAGAGTGTAGCCGGGTTTGTAGCAGAGTAATGGAGAATAGAACTATGGTCTCTAGTCGTGGAGGTTCTCCCTAAACATTATAGAAAAATGTCAGTTTTATACATCATTTAGTAGTTATATTTGGTGAATCAAATAGGTGAGGCTAACCCAACGTTGGAAAGGTGTTTTGCCACTATCAAACAAGATGTCTAATGACATATAACCTCGTGTTATCATAAGATGTAGTCAGTGCACATCCACTTGCCGAAAGTATATCTACGAAGCACTACCTATATGATCTTGGAGTTTATTTGAAATATAATTTTCAACCGGAGACATCGGAGATAGTTATATGTCAAGAGAAGACTCACCATCGGAAAGAACATGATAGTAATCTTCTCATTTTTTTTGGGGTCTATTGGGTCAACCAAGGATAATTATGTGGATATATGATATCTATCATAACCTGTACGCGCGTGACCTCCCATGTACGGTTGTTTCTTTGAGCACTTCCCAAAGATTTTAATTTCTAAAATAGTTTTTACCGTACTTTATGTAATGTATCAATGTGAGGTGTTGTCCATAATTGGGACATAAGTCACAGCTTGGTATTAAAACTCACAATATATGTGTTGTTATATTTTGCACGACAATTGTAGTAATAAAGTTATAGTTATTTTTTGTACCATATATTTGGCTTACTCGTAATAGGTTGGATAGATTGGACCTATTTTGGGGCCGCCACAAATGGTATCGTAGCTTAGGATATGGTCTTCAAGTGAGATCTGGAATAGAACTAGAGGGGAGAGACGAGTAAATCCTTCGCTAGTGTGTCCTACCTAAGCTTATTTGTTGGCCACCATAATATCTGGATATTATGTGATATGTTAATTTATTCAATTAACCCTTGTTTTGAAGTCGATTCTAGAATGATGTCAAAAATACATGAGATGAACAATGGAGAAATCATGAGGACAAAGAAGATGGAATCAAATAAAAGCATGGTATTCTTAACTCTTTGAAATATCGTGCACGAAATTTCAGTGGACGAAATTTCATAAGGAGGGAGATCAGTAAGACCCCAATTTTATGAAATAAAAGTATTCAATTTTTCTATTTAGTAAATAGTTAAATTGATAAAATTTAAAGTTAAGGGTGACATATGAAATTTTTTCAAAATACGCAAGTGGTTATAAAATATTCATTGTTGTCGGGAATATTCTTTTGTCGTGGAATATTCTTTCCGCTTGGGAATATTCGCATTTACGCACAAAATCCATTTGTGAGCCCCATAATGTAATAACCGCTTGATGAAGAAAACGATAAATTTGAGTTTTTACAAATAACGACGCATTTGTTACCATTAACATCATTGAATACCCGGCGGGTAAAATAAAGTAATACGCTGTTGTTGCACAAGAAGACACAAGATTGCATAATATTTTTGAATTATTGATTCTTATGTAAGAAGACACTACTCAATAATTGTTACAAGAATTATCGTGGTAATATTTTATTTTATTGGTTCAATAATTGCTACGCTCATATTTTATATTATTGTTGTTCAATAATTGTCATCGCACAAAGATTTCCCATTATCGCATCAATAATTCATATTATTTGAATAATATTATTAGATAAAATTATTGGCAATGTCTAGAACGCTCACAAGGAGAGGTTTGGTCACCTAATTGCGCTAATAATAAGGAGAAATCTTTATCGTAAAGCCCCTCTTTCCTAGAACTACTTGGTCATTATAATCAGTGATTCTCGTAATATTATTTGTGAATAATTAATTTTGATTTATATGATAAGAAAATATTTATTTGATGTGGATATAAATGATGGATTTATTTATGTGGTTATAAATGAAGGAATTAATGTTGAGGTATTTTATCAAGATTTTTTCTGATCGAAGTATTAAAATATCAAATCCTGTTCTTAAATCTCTATTTCGTGAGTTATAATTTTGATCCGACCGCTGATCGTTGTGATTTTTCGATATGTTATACATATATAAGTTGAGTATATATCCACAAATTTTGAACCGTTAAAATGAAACGAATGATTTGTTATGGATTTTTAGAGTGTTGAAAATCGTCTGCTTGTGGATTTCTATATTTTTTGTCCGAATTTAGAAAAACTTTCTTCCGCAAAGTTGTAGAGAATTCAATTTTGTGTGGAATGGACATATAATTCATATTTTTCTGATAAACGGATATTTTCTATGAATTATTGAAGTTTCAAAAATAAAATGATTTTTATTAAAATTCTGTGGGACCCACTTTTGGTTGGTGTCAATACATGTGCCGAATTGGTTTTTCAAAATTGGGGGGGGCTACCGATTTAGTCAATGGTTTTGAATAATAAATAATAATATTTTTTATTATTTTAGTCTCCTTCATGCTCTAAAGATTTTCTTATAAATAAAGCGCTAAGTTAGAATTGAAAATCACACCGTAAACATAAGTTTTGTCTCTCTATATTATTGAGCGATTTTTTGTGAGTATTTAGATATTTTGAGAGTTCATATTCAAAGGTAAGTTTCCTTCTATTTTACCTCCGATATTCCTATTTAAATATCGCTTTTCGAGGTAAGTGGATTTTAAGGTTATTATGTTTTTCAGGGCCAGAATTTTTCCGACCTTCAAAAATTCTCGAAACATTTGAAATGATAATTTGATGAGTTTTTCTAGATTGTGTCCAAAAATGGCAATTTTTGGATGTATATATTAGGAGTTATAAATTTTATGGGAAAAGACGATTTTAAAAGTAAACCCTTATAACTCCTTGTGGTTACCTCCAAAATTGGTGAAATTTTCATTGGGAGTACATGTATATGATAATTTAATTTTATTTTTAGTCATGATATTCTTTATCGGGCTATTTGTGCTCACCCTTTTGCTTCATAATTCCTTTCTGTAATAAGAGTGTAGCTAGGTCGAAGCTGGGGTAATAGGGAATAGAATCTGGTCTCTCTAGTCAGGAGGTTCACCCTAAACAAGATAGAAAAGTGTGTTGTACATCATTTAGTAGTTATATTTGGTGAATCAAATAGGGTGAGGCGAACCCAACATTGAAGGGTGTTTTGCCACTATCATACAAGATGTCTAATGACATACAACCTCGTGTTATCATAAGACAAGGTCAGGCACATCCACTTGCTAAGTATATCTACGAGCACTACCTATATGATCTTGGAGTTTATTTGAAATATAATTTTCAGCTAGAGACATTGGAGATAGTTATATGTCAAGAGAAGACTCACCATTGGGAAGAACATGATAGTAATCTTCTCATTTTTCTTCGGGGTCCGAGACACTCAAATTTCACTTTCCTTACTAACTATGAAGGAGGACAAAAACAACTTCTTCACACTCTAGAGATAACCCTGGAGGATCACAATATCAATTCCAACCCCGAAGATAACCGCAAGAGATCCAGTTCTTAACCCCGAAGATAACCCCGGAAATCGTGTTCCAAACCTCTGAGATAACCTGTGGAAAGTCAGCCTTCAACCCCGAGAGATAGCCCCGGAGATCAAGATCATAGCCCGAGATAGCCCCAGAGGTCAAGCCAACCTCGTAGATGACCCTGAGGATAGTCAAAGTCAACAACATGCCAACCTCAGAGATAACCCTGAGAAAGGATCACATAATCACAAGAAAAACCGAGATAACTCCTGAGGGGCAAAATGGTCATTTTACCAACTCAACTTCACTTTAAATCAAATACACTCATTTCAACTCAAAATACTTCAAATGAAGTCCCAAAAGAGTGATATCTTAACTCCAGAGTGCATACTACACAAAACGGCTCACAGGATTACCTGACGGAAACCCGAGAATCCCATTTCGGTCATGGACCCATCTTCCTGGAATCAAAAAGGTCAAATCATATGTCATTGTGTAGCTCTCTTGAAAGAGCTTTCCGCATGGTATGTCACGCCCATCGACTCTTGATTGAAAGTTATGAGCGACCGAAATAACAAATACAGACGTCAGTTTCGACACAATGGACCCACACCGCCTGGGCACTCCAAGCAACCAGCAGTACACCTGCTACTAGGTGCCATAGGTAGACCTGCGGCTCCCCCTTCTATAAATAGAGGTTTTGGGGTGCTGATTTTCTAAAGCGAAAAAGACGGGGAAACCCTGCACAATTTGCTCTGCACTCGCCATACAAAGGTATTTTCCCACTTTTAAACACCCATGAGCTCATATATAGCCTCTTTTGTACCCACAAAAGCCAAGAGCCACCCACTCTAAAGATATAGAAGCCTTTTTTATCACCACCGTAAGTTTTCTTCTCACACACTTTAGAGTCTTTCTTCATCTTTGCACACACCCTTCTACACGCTGAGAGTCGTTGTTTGTTGCCCTAATTTTGCCCTGGACTTCATCTATATGTTTCATTTCTATATCAGATATATATATATATATATATTTATATATATATATTATACTAACATTATCGAAAGTTATGCCTCGATTGAGCCTGACTTTTGGCCCTTCGAGCGCTTATATCATATATATATATATATATATATATATATATATATATATATATATATATTTACATTAATATATATTAATCTGTGTGTCGAACTTTGTTCGATGAGCCTAGGCTTTATTCTGCGCGCTTATCATTTATATATATATATATATATATATTTATATATATATGAACTTTGGTCTGACTTTGTTCGATGAGCCTAGATTTTGGCCCTGTGCATTTACTCACTTTTATATATATATATATATATATATATATATATATATATATATTTATATATGAATTGTGGTCTAACTCGCGCTCGATGAGCCCGGATTTTATATCCTGCATTTATTCGCTTTTATATATATATATTTATACTTATATATATATGAACTGTGGTCGAACTCGCTCGATGAGCCCTAATTTTACATCCTATATGCTTAATGCTTTTATATATATATATACACACACACACACACACACACATATATATATATATATATATATATTTATTTATTTATTTATTTTCGTTCCGCCTGTTTTTCCTTCAGAAGGCTGATCGATTTACATACTTTTATTTATATTTTGTCCCGCCGAGTTTCCTCCATGGCGGCTTGATAGCTTTTAATGTTTTTATTTACATTTCGATCCCCCATGGAGGTGCTTCGTGGTTGGTGATCCCGTCTCAGATATATATGTTTACCGCTTTTATATATATACTTGCTTACTACTTTAATACAAATTGCAAGATTCTCGCGGCGCTAGAATCATGTGATCACAGATTCATCCCATTGATCTAGATTCGGCCTCTGATGGACATTTTTAGCTATAAGCGCTTTTGTAAATTATTCTCATGTGTCTCAATTTTCTCGATGGTTTCCATACCCACGAGGAAGCTCTACTTTATTTTTGTATATTAGTTGCATTTGGATGCCTCAAGATCCACAAATAAAATCAATTCAATAAGCTTATTTAATAAAATGGGAGTGTAAAAGGTCTCAATTCCTATTGAGCATCGTGGTTTGAAAAACCTCTTTATAAAACATCATTGCCATATTTTGCTAAAAACCGAATTTTTACATAGATTCAAACCCCGTATATATAGGTTCAAACGAGGCCTCGCATAACTTCCATATAACAAAGACATCAATCCACATATACACACATTCGTGATAATAGTTTCTTGAAAAGAGGTGGTCACCGTGGTAATGACGGATGCTCTGGGTGCCTAACACCTTCCCCAAGATAAGCAAGTCCCCTAACCCTAAATGAATCTCTGCTTCACTTTAATTCAGATATTAGTGTCACATCATCGGGTCAATGTGCAAACCTTTTATCTATTGTGTTGGTACAACCATTTAAAAACCAATCATGCGATTTTAACACTCCCATCGCTTACATTATACATGCTTTACATTTTCACTTGTTTTTTCAAACAAATCTCACCTAAAATGAGAACACCAAAGAAAAAGTAACTAAAGGGACACCTAAAAATCCCCGACGCCGACAGTGTGGCGACTCATGGGTGGGACTCCAAAGAAGAGGACTTAAGCCGTTATTATAATCTTTTCAACATCAAGTATCTCGCTTGTGTGTGGATGTTGCATTTACATTTTGATGAATGTGTACGAATGCATTTCCTTATTTTCACTTAGTGCTTCGCACCATAACTACTTGTGATATTAGTGCTTCGTACCATATCTGTTTGTGATATTAGTGCTTCGCACCATATCTGCTTGTGATATTAGTGCTTCGTACATGTCATCATTTTCATACGGTGAGACGCGATGTATATGAAAGTATGTTGTGTGGTCCCTCCACCAGAGGCTATCCTGCTTGCTGTTCGACATCGGACTCATGAGAAGACTAATTCTCCGAGGCTCGTGAAAGGCACCACCCAAATTCGCTTCTAGTTGAAAGACCTGATTAACTTCCCCGCCAAGTAGATTATGATGATTTGGAAACCTTTATGCCAAAAACTCATGAGAGTAACCTAAGATAGGTCACCTCTAATAAACCCAAAATGGAGGAAAGTCTCTTCATGCTCTCATTTCAATTACATGTAAACACAATTACTTGTAATTACATTCCATATATATCTCCATGTAATGAGAAATATGAAGAAATGTGTACACATACATATTTAGCATGCTACAAATAAATGACATCCATTTTGGCAGATAAAATCCTAAAATGGACACATCACATAGCATGTTATTATACACATTCCCTAAAGACTAAACTATGCAAGTATTTTGCAGGAAGCAATCGATCCCATTACTCCGCTTAAAGTCCAAGAAGGCACTCGATCCCACCGTTAGCTAGGCATGGCTACACTGGCCACCGATCCTACCCCTGCTTCCCGAGAGAGGAGTTTGAAGGATTAAGGAATCAAATAGCGTAATCGGTTGTCTTTCTAAAATAACAAAGTAAAATAAGCAGTACTGCATAATGCCTACTCAACCGTAGTCCTTCACACTAGGGGGGCGCTGTATGCTGGTAAAAAGATGGAAACCCGTATACCTAAACCTCATTCCAATAAAGAAATCACAAATCTCATGGATGATCGAGAAACCGGGGATATAAGAAAGAAAGTCCAACAAATGGAGGATACCATCCGGCCAATTAAAGGGACCGGAAATTATGGGAGTGTCACCTATTCAGATCTCTCAGATATTCCTGTGGGCTCAATATCCTACCAAATTCAAAGTCCTAGAGTTTGAAAAGTACAATGGGGCAAAGCGATCCCTATACACACCTAAAAGTGTACATTGCTAACTAGGGTCTTATGTCAAAAATGAAAGCCTCTGAATGCAACTTTTTCAAAAGAGTCTCACCAGAGAAGCTAAAGCTTGGTATGCCCGACTTGACAATGCCAAAATCCACAATCGGGAAGAATTGGCCCACGCCTTTCTAAATCAAGATAGCTAAATACAAATGGCAATCGGATCGACATCAAGTGACTAAAGTGAAAAGCAAAGTATCAATCTTTTCGAGAATATGCCCAAAGGTGGAGACATCTATCAAGGCAAGTCATTCCATCAATGATAGAAACCGAGATGGTAATGACATTTATTGATATCCAAGAGGCTCCTTACTATGAGAGGATCCTAGCAGTATATGAAATCCATTTCATGAAATGATCAAACACTATGAAATGGCGTAGATGGGCCTCAAGGCGTGCAAGATTAAAGATTTCATTGCCTTGGAAGCAGTCACCAAACATATACAGACTGGCAAGTATGTGAGTGATCACAAGGGGGTACCTGATAAAGGCAATAAAGATGTACCCTTGTTGTTCATGGGCAAGCTAGAGACCAAACTACAAATCCCCCTATTTGGAAAATGCAAGACAATCCGCCATCTCAACAACAAAGCCACATTCAACTAATGCCAGATAGAAAAGAAAATTCAAAGATCGTAAAATCCAAGTTCACTCCACTAGCGATTCCCTTGAAAATGTATCATGCGATATTAATGGATCATAAGAAAATTACCAACTAGCTCCACCTCCGGAACCAGGAGCAAAAGATACAATCCAAGCAAGAGATGTGCTTACCACTCAGGGTCTCCAGGACACGATACACATGATTGTTGGTCCTTAAAACATAAGATTCAAAATCTGATCGAAAGTGGCAGTATTGTGGTCGAACAACCTGACCAACAAAATATCAACCCCAACCTTCCATCATGCGATACGATATAGAAGAAGTAAACATGATCGGGTCAGAAGTTACCGAATATATCCAATTGTAAGACATACGGAAGGATGGAGGAATACCCCAAAAGCACATAACAAATGTCCTAGAGTGGGAAAACTCTGAGGAGGGTACGCCAAGAATGCAAAAATTGATGCGATCCAGAATCAAGTAAACTCACCGCTAAGTCGATAAAAGCGCCAACATCGAAACAAGGCAATTTTTCACCAATTATCGTAAAGCCAAGAGAAAAAAGGATTCCACGATGAGCCAAATAAATGAAATAGATCAAAGCAAAATGAAAATACAAGAAAATGGTGATGATAAAATTGCTAGAAGATCTCACCAATGAAGAATCGATCGAGGGAATGCGAATTCAAAGATGAAAGATCAAACAACCTCTAAAAAGAGTCCAAAAATTCACCCTCCGAAAGCAAATCCAATGAAGAAATGCTACATTTTCTAATAAGCAAATGAAGGATTACTAAGTTGTCAGCCTCCCTAAAAATCCCAAGATGAGGAGTTATGATTCCACCAAGATATGTCTCTACCATTCTAAATCGCTTGGGCATACGATCGAGGAATGTCGGGCTTTATGACATAAAATCCGTGATCTCATTGAAAATGGGAATTGGAGATAGAATTTCCCATAACCAAAAAAAAGGCAAAAGGAAATAAAAGCTTAAGATGTCCATTCGAGATGCATACCAAATGAGGTGAAGGCTATGAACGACAATTCGCCGTAACACAAAGTGGACTAATCCTAATTCAAGAAATGACAGAGGAGACAAAGGCATCCCTAAAGGAGATTCCCCGCCAACATCAAATGTCCTATGGTTCCAAGATATCAACCACGCTCCTCGATTTTATCACCTTGGATGATGCGAGGAAATACTAATCCTTTCCAAGGAAGAAAAAGCCAAAAGGAAAGTTATTTGCAAGAAATGCAACAATAGTTTGAGGGATATTTCATGGTTGAATCCTGTGAAACCCATAAAGAAGGCGAAGGAATAGATGAAGAAAAAGGTGGTGAGAATGTCGGGGAATCCAACCCATTAAAGAATCCAGAGTTCATCACTTTTTGCAATGCGCCCATTTCAAGCGTCCCTGAGGAATGTACCAATCGTAAGCGATCAAGTTATGGCCACAAGCGAAGACATTCGTAATCAAGGGTAACCTCTATCATGAGCCCCAAGGCTTACATAACCAATCGATAACCGGACTATCGTGCCTCAACTAGCCGAGGAGATATAGATCCAGAGATGAAGTCATGAGTTCCGTAAAATGTTGAATCCAGATTACACTTTCTTCGTAGTATGCCTTTTATTTTCCATGCATGTAAATAAATAAATAAAATATCTCTACACTCTTCTCACCACTTACCCTTTGAACCTTTTCAAACCAAAGCCCTAACTACGAAAAGACCTCGATCTCCTTCATTAGAGTACGAGGCGTACCATCAATGGTGCGGTCAAACCAAATAAAAACCCAAACAAACCCTTCTCAAACAGATATACCCTGCATTTATGATTTCCCGCATTTAATGGTCATCATCCTGAGAAGGAGGTTGATGATAGCCCTCCATCACCGCAAATTCACCAAAGACTTTGCCCTCGACAATTGAAGAAGCACTCCTTACATTAAATTTACGAGGTAAAAAGGGAAGAAACTCTCTCTACCTTGTAGATAGCAATAATGCTTACTTTTTTCTATATAAGTATTAGCGCTACTTTTGTCATTACAAGCTAACACTTTGTGTGATTAAACAAAGGTTATATACTAAGTGAAAGCATATTTTGTTTCAGACTCTAATTTTAGATGTGCTCAGTATTTCTGCCGATGAGGTGCCTATTCTTCACAAGGATCAGAATTTTGATGTAAAGTTGACTCTGCACTTGATGGAAATACAAGATGACTATGAGATACCTCAGAGATCAAAGAATGGGTCAAGACTAACCCAAGCCAAATCTTGATCAAACCACCTCTTTTAAACCTTGAACCTTAGAAAACCCCAAACAAGTCCAGATTGGTACGACCTCACCCAAACTAAAGGAATGATATGGTTACTCTATCGACCCTATTCTATGATGTGTTTGCATGGTCTCATGAAGACATGGTCGGTTTATACACCTGACATTATCATTTATCGCCTTCCCATCAAAGGGGGATTCAAGCCATTCAGTGTAAGCTCAAAGCGATTGAAACCGAGTGGAAGTTAAAGTTAAAGATGAAATTGTGAAAACAATTTCAAGGCCATCATCATGATGTCAATATACCCTAAATGGCTATCCAACATAGTCCCCTGCATCAAATCGGGAAGTGAGGTGCGAGTTTGTGTGGATTACGTAGATTTGAATAAAGATTGCCTCAAAGATAGCTTTCACGTGCTGTTCATCCACATACTCATTGACAATACAGCTCGATACGATATGTACTCCTTTGCTGATTGGTCCGCGGGGTACCATCAAATCATGGTTACTGAAGATGATCATGAGAAAACTTCATTCATCACACCTTGGGGAGCCCTTTGCTACAGACGATTGTCATTCGGCCTCATCAATGCCGGAGCTACCTATCAGTGAGCCATATGGCTCTTTTCCACGATCTAATAGAAATAAAAAGAGAAAAAAGAAACTAAAAAGAGAAAAAGGAAAAAAGAAAAAATCTCTTCAAAGAAAGTTCTATATTCACGCGCTTTACCACTCTAAGGAGTTCTACAGATGGCTTTTGAGTTTGAAGAAAATCCTTCCTCCACATTCCTCTAATAGGAATGATTTTATGGATGCTCTAGCAACTGGGCCTCCTCGTCAATATACATGATAAGGAAGACATGCCAACCTCACATTTGCCCAACAAAAGGCTCTAGCCTATGGAATTACATCGAGAAGTATCGGATGAGCTACCTCCCATCCAACACCGCTGATATCAATATATCAATGAGCCCTCACAAGATAGATCTACACCCGCCGAGGCAAGCCTCGACCGAGAAAAGGCGATCCATCGACTCGCTATGAAATTCTACCCGAGCGAGAGATGCACTCTACAAAAAGATGCAGGACTAGGTCTCCCCGATGTCCGAACCAAGACCAAGCTTCATAGACTCATGGATGAGATCCATGGTGTAGTATGTGGCCCGTATATGAGCGAATTCTCTACTTGTAAAGAAGATCCTACAACAAAGAAGTCCAACTACGGCAGTTCAAAATGACACGACTTTGTTTTGAAGAAGATCATTGACAACCGAGCTCAATCTAAAGGAAAATTCGCTCCAAACTGGGAAGGCCCGTTTATTGTCAAGGAAGTATTGACAGGAGGTGCTTTCAGATTACAGGAAATGGACGGAGATGAATTTCCGTAACTAATCAATTCGAATACCGTGAAACGGTACTATGTCTGAGGTTACCATCAAGCCAACATCCTGGTTTTGGATCATCAGATCACCAATCATTTCAATTTCTTTAACCCTCACTACATACAACCTTTCCTTTTTACCCATCTGCCCCTCAGGGAAAAACACACTTTTCAAACCAGCAGCCTGGTTTCACTTCATTTCACACTTTCAGTTTATCCCACCAGGGATTAAACCTTTCACACCTTCAATTTATCCCGTACATGGGATTAAAACTTTTCACCTGTAATCCGCCCTATACATGGGGTGAACTACGTTGACCTGATCTGCCCAATACACGGGAGTACGTAGGCAGCCGTGTTATATGGTCCAGTCTCACCACAGGAAAACAAAAACAAATATACTCATATACATAACCACATATAAAAATCACCCCAAGACACCAAAGATGGTAGGGAATGCACACGATCGATTTATGGATGGGTAGAGTGTTGGACAACATTTTGACAACATCCTTCTTGAATAAAAGTCGAATTGATCGAGTCGTGATTCGGGACAAAACTTTTTAAGGGGGGAAAGATGTGACGAAACTAGATTTTGTAATTTAATTTTAATATTTATTGAATTAAATAAATATTGTTCGATGATTTAATTATTGATTAAATAATTAATTGATGAAATTGTGGTAGATTAATTTAATTATATGTGTTATATTTATTAAAATAATGTGGAGAATTTTTATTATTCAAATTATGTAATTATGTGAGTGTATTGAATTAAAATGAAATATTTAATGAGCATAATGTTATTTTAATAATTAATTAGAGAATTAATTATTTGACAAAATTAATAAATGAGAAATTTAATTTTGTAACTATGTGAATTAATGAGAAATTATTATATTTATTTTAATTAAAGTAAATAAGATATTTGATAATTTTATAAAGGAGTGTGACACTATTAAACTATAGTATAAGAGAATCATTAAATTAAATGGTTTTGGAACATATTATTGCCAACCCAAATAAGGCCCTAAGAGAAGTTAATAGCAAGAAATCCATGATGGGTTAACCAACCTCCACAACGCTACGCTTTTATTATTAAATACGTCTTCTTCTTTATTTTTCTAAGTTTGGAACAAAGCAATCACAGAGAGAAAATTGAGAGTTGTTTGATTTAGGAAGTGTCTGAGAAATGAGAAAGGATCATCCCTATTAACCTACACTCTACACTTTGGGTAATTTCTCCAACACAATTTTTATTTACGTTGTTTAAGTTTTTCAAGAAAATGGCTTTCATGTTTTGTAGAATCTCTGTAATTGGAAAAAGGAGTAAAGATTTTGTGTTATTATGTTAAGTATACCATGTTTTAATATATATTGTATAATTCCATATCATCGGCCTATAAAAATATATGTCGAGATTATTTCTAAATTACAAGAGTATGAAAATATGGTCATATGGCCTTACATACCAAATTTAATACATGATAAACATAAGTTGTATTATAAATTTACATACGTATGTGTTAATATGTTAACGTAGTATGTTTTTACTATGTTGTATGAACCAAAACATCGCCTATAAAATATATGTAGTAGATTGTTTATTCAAAATTTTAGAGTATGAAAATATGGCCATATGGCCTCATGCATCAAATTTGATACGCCAATCATATGTTATATCACTAATTTATACCGGTATATAATTATGCATGTTAAAACGAAGGAATCAAACTTTAAATGAATAGATTCCGTGTTATAATAAACCCAGTAGTGTTGATTTTCATGTTTTGTATTCAAAACTTTCAAAAATATCAAGAATAAAGAATTATATGTTTTGATTCTCGCAAATTATGTGTTATAACATGTTAAAATCGTATGTAAGGGTGGAGTAGTAAGTATATCTCAGATATAGTGTTTGGGTATGGCTAATTTTGTGTAAGAGTAAATTAATTGAGGTAAATGGCCATGTTCGCAATTTTTTCACGAATTGCGTAATCACATTAGTTCGCCAAGGTCATGACGCCATCTCCCACGCTTAAAGCACGCTACCGCATGCCACCACACCGCAAATATCAAATGCCGAATCATAGTACACACAAATACAAATACCGAAAAACAAGTATATAAATTTAGCCATAAATACCACTCGCATAATGTCCAAAAATAAGATTTTAAAAGTGTAAGACCACAACTTATTATAAATAAAATTGAATTTCCTCTAATTATTATTGTGAATAAGAAGGTGTTAATTTGATATAATGTTTTGTTATGGGTGAAATTGTGACACCCCAAACCGGCCACACCGACTTTTGTAGTTTGGTGTTCACAATCCACAATATAATAACATCTAACTACCCATTTAAATATAAATAGAATACATAACTCATTAACATATGTTGTTAATACATAAGTCCCAGTCCACTAACCTTAACATAATGTAAATAATTTCCTTAGATATACAAAAAGGGTTTACAATACAATACAACATAATAATAATATTGTTCATTATACTACTCCAACATCTTGCCTTCGCTTTTGTTCTTCTTTGACCACCGGGCCTCTTCGCTCCTAGTTGAAATATTTTATTTATAGCAAGGGTGAGCAACAAGTTTGCCTCAAGTTTAAGACATACAAGAAATGAATACGAATTAATAGAACACACTATTTATTTTGATATATCGAAACCAAAGTTCTATGAACTTTGAAATAACCGAACAAATCGTTAATCAATAACAAGTCTTCTCGTATTCTAGGCAACGCAATAATTTGATAATGAAAGAGTACAACGCTTTCAAAATTTCTACGATATTCATTGAATAATCATGAATCAATTCTAAGCAATTACAATGTGGAAATGTTTTCAAGATTTATATCGAGCGATCCATCGATCTAGAACTTCTACTTTCTCGCATCTATCAAAGATTTACTTTGATACATACGCAGGAGTATCAAATAACCATAAAGATTAAATCATACCCCTCTCGTAAGTACTTTCAGAGCCTACCAACTCCTTGTAAAATTCTATATTATGCATAATACTTAGGTCACGCAAGAATGGTCTAATATACGACTTAAAAATGTTCCCTTTATATAAAAGGTTGTTCTTCCTCCCGGCCTCGTAATCAAGATTTGATTTAACAACGAAATTTAATGATTTCAATTTCTATTTACTTATCGATCTAGCCAAAATAATTGGCATCGATCTATCAATGACAATTGAATTCTCTCTCTAATCTATCAAGTTCTAACAAATGTTCGCTCAGCCGTAATAATTAGCTAAGACATTTCTCAACATAATTTGACAATAAATGTGAATTATCTGCATCACAATTCTATCATCTACTTAATATGAATATCCAACAACAAAGCTTATTCTACAAATGTATATTCTCCTAATCAAGAATTCAATTTGAATTATTAATCATGCACTAACTCATGTAATAATCAACAATAAATTCTCCGGACATGGTATAATTAGCAATAATTAACCATTATAATAATCAATGAATATAACTAATGGTTGAAGTTAGAAACTTGCCTCTTCCAATCGATTACAACCACAAAAATACTTATTTGGCATGTCAGAAGACCTATAATCAATAATATCGATCTCACAATTAGCACAAGAATTCATAACGCCAGTAACACTATGATTCAAAGTCAAACTTCTCCTAGGCACATTACCACGTAATCACATTAGTGTTTATAACCTATATAAACACCTAACAAGTCTAACTAGTTCAACCGGTTGACTTTCGTCCATTCTCTGTTCTCGTCACCCTATCCGACAATTAACACATTGATTGTCAATTAAATCGGTCTCTAAGCTTCAATATTATTTAAGATAAGTCAATTATCATTTATAATATTTTTCTAAGCTTTTAATAATTTATAAACAATTATTATAATTTATAATAATTTTTGAAACACTTAAATTATTTTTAAATGATTTAATTATCAAATAATCTTATCATTATTAATATTTAATAATATAAAAATATTAATAATATACTTGTCAAAATATTAAAGTTATTTTTAATAACTTCAAATATTTTTAAATCATCAATATTCTACTTAAATGATTTTTAAAATAATTAAAATCATTTTTAAATCATCACCATTAATATCTAATCTTTAATGAAATTATTATCAAAATATTAAAAGTCATTAATTATAACTTAAAATATTTTTAAAACATTTATCTCATTCTTAAATGATTTTTAAATCAATAAAATCATTTTTTAATTCATTTATTTAATATAATAATTAAATAAATCTAATATCATTAATATTAATTTATTAATGAGAATTCTCCAAAAATATTGAAAATTATATTTAATATTTCAAAATATTTTCTAACACTTTATTCTTATTTAAAATGATTTTAAATCAATAAAATTATTTTTAACTTATTTATTTAACTTAATAATTAAATACATCTAATATTATTAATATTAATTTATTAATGAAAATTCTCCAAAAATATTTAAAGTTACATTTTATAACGCAAAAATATTTTTAAATATATTATTCTTATTTAAAATGATTTTTATATAATTAAAATCATTTTTCTCAAATTTATTTAATATACTAATTAAATAAATTAAATATCATTTCTATTCAAATAATTATAATTATTTAAGAAAAATATCCCAAATAATTAAAAGTTATTTTTTAGAATTTAAAATTATTTTTAAAACCATTTTTAGTAATTTTAGAATTTATTTCTATTTTTAAATAATTTCCGTAATATTCGTAAATTAGAAAATATTAAAACCGTCTGCTAAAGACCTTTAATGATTAATAAAGCGTTGCTATTGGTGTTCTTGAGCTCAAGAACACCGACAAATTTCTAAGCAGATAAGGGGTCATGTTTGACCAAATTTTAAATTTTGGTTTAAAATCGCTTCGGTATTAATCAAACTTTTCTCAAGTAGTTGTGACGCCCCAAAATTAGGTATACATCACCCATCTTGAGTCGCCAGATACATGGTATGTAATTCAAATACAACTTAATAATACAATGTACTCTTGAACTTCTCCCAATACATCTTGAGTGCGCCAGTTGGTTACATTTTACAAATTCTCACCAAAGGATCTCGCTTTTCACGCAAATATAAAGGTGGCAAAGTGAAGCTTTTTGCTCTTCTGAGCATCCCAAGACATCAAATATCTTGGTGATCCGCTTAACCATGTCTCCGCTTTAAGTGGTTTTGCTTTCCCAAAACTCCAAAGGTCCCAACTCCTTTGAATTGCTTAGCGGTGACCAACCGTGGGTTGCCATTGTTTCCTCCTCAGATTATGAATGAGAGCCGTCACCGATGTTGCATGAATTCTAAAGAGCTCCTAAACGTATCTACATTCACCAATCGATTAGTGTTGTTGTTTATAAGAGGATTATCGCCATCCTCAAGCACATTGTCCTCGATTATTGATCTGTGGAGAATCAACTACCTCCCGTGCTTTTATTGCTATTCTCAACATTCTCGGATGTCATTTTCAGATACTGCCACAAAACAAATTTTAATTGACATGTAACATATTATCCCTATATTCTGACCGACCAATTAAATACCAAATAAACTTAGGTGGGTCATACTAGCGAAGGAATTCCCCGTCTCTCCCCTCCTAATTCTATTCTCACATCCTAGCCAGGGATCATATCCCTAAGCTTTGATACCAACTGTGACACCCCCAAAATTAGGTATACATCACCCATCTTGAGTTGCCAGATACATGGTACATAATTCAAATACAACTGCCGTGTACAATACGACAAAACATAAACTGTGAGTTTGAATACAAATATTGTCTACTAGAGATTATACAAACTCAAAAGGAGTCCTCATTACTTATTATTATCACACTATTACACGTAATAGTGAGGACTACTAATGCACCATCTAGACCATCACTGCTCCCCGACTAGTCCCAAATACGCTCTCATTTCCTCAAGAGAAAAAGGAAAGAAAGGGTGAGCTCAACTAGCCCAAGAAGAAATATTATGACTAAGATAATGCGTAATAATTTATCGTTAGTTTTCAACAAAGTTAAACCGATAAAATATAACAACTATCAAGTTTAACTCACAAATGAACAAGCAATCCATTAAAGAGTCAAGTAAGGAATAAAATCTACTATCTTCTATGATTTAAAAGGTTTTTCATCACTTTTATCGCTGGGACTCAAATTTTAATAAATAATCCACATCATCGAATCATCCCCGCACTACTACCAAGGATATTCTTTAAGATCACGACCATTTAATTATCCATGCACTACTACCAAAGATAATCGTGTTTTCATCAACTATTCCCGATCATGCCATAAAATAATTCATCTTTGCACTACGGCCAAAGAGAATCCATAGCCATAATCATACCAAAAAATCGCCCATCAATGCACTACGGCCAATGAGGACTTTTTCCACATCATTTGTAACATTACTACATGATTATACCAATAATCCTCGTCATAATCATACCAAGTCCATCTATGCACCATGCAATCACGATGACTTTCAACATAATATAAGCATTAGGATGATGACAATGATATAAGAATTCAATAAAACAAGTTCAAGAATTAATTTATCCAGAACCGATAACGCTCAAATTGTCAACATGATATCGCTTTGTAGAGTAATATTCGTGAATGCTCAAGAGAATATTTCCATGAAAAGATATCGATGAAGCGCAAATATCAAAGATATTCCACTAATTTCATGGGTATAAGTCAAAGTTTTAACCAACCGAGTATAATAAAGAATGGAATAACAAAAGAAATCACCATGCACGCGATAGATCGCATGACAGCAAAGTTATTCCAATGTAATAATAAAGGATGGAACCAAAGTTCTACAGAACGTAAAGACAGGATATTCCGGCTGTAATAATAAATAATGGAACCAGTCCCACAGAATGCACGTATGTGATATTCGGCTGCATAATAAATAATGGAACTGTGTCCCACAGAACGCACGTATGTGATATTCCGGCTGTAATAATAAAGAACGGAATATTAGAAGAATGTCACCATATATAGGTAGCCTGTATACAAAGTTATTCCAATGTAATAATAAATAATGGAATAACAGAAGTTCTCTTCATGAGTACAACAAATAACATCCCTTACGAGTACAACAAATAATATCCCTTACCGTAAAAGAAACTGAATATAAGATTAGGGAAGTAGCAGAATACTTTTCTATAGGTTCTCTTGTAATTCTCTCTCTAGAGTTTCAGTGAATTCGTAAGAAATAATGAAGGAATGAGCTTCTATTTATAGGAAAATGGAATGAATAGTAACTAATT
The DNA here is from genome assembly GCA_020205605.1 of Panax ginseng. NCBI lineage: Eukaryota > Viridiplantae > Streptophyta > Magnoliopsida > Apiales > Araliaceae > Panax > Panax ginseng. Next base: position 88,898,573 of record CM035140.1, read on the forward strand.
CATGAACGGTCCAAATTGATTTACTATTAAACCATCGGTCCATATTGGTTTACTATTAAAACTTAAAACAACTATCCATACCGATTTACTATTAAAACTTTAAACCAAATGATCCATGTTGATTTATTATTATAACTCCACCAACGCTCCATATTGACTTATTATTATAACTTCAACCAACGGCTTAAAAATTAGCACATCTCCTCATGGAATAATATTGTACCCAAATACCCGATCAAGACAATACTAGAGTGAATAGTAATCGGGTGAATAGTAACTCATGAATAGTAACTCATAAATAGTAACACGTGAATAGTAACTCATGAATAAGAATCGTGAATAAGAACTCGTGAATAGTAAAATGTGAATAAGAACTCATGAATAGTACTCAATAACCTAAAAAGTGTCCCGAATAATTCGATTGAACAATATATCATATTATGCAGATGATAATCGTAAATAATAATTGAATCAATAATATGAGAGATATGATGCATCAATTATCATCAGAGTAATAATTGAGTATAACCGAAAGTGACTTCTCACGTAAGCATCAATAATCAATACCGCAAGCTATCGCAAACCACGCCAGACATCGCATTTTTAACACCGTGTGTTTCAACAGCTAATCTGTAGAAACTTCCGCCGTTATTTTCATAAAGTATTTTTGTCATTTTCTATCCGACAATAATTTTATCAGGGGTCCACTAATGATTGTACCATCGCATTTAATATTCCCCACAAAAAGAATATTCCCCACCAATCTAATATTATACAACCACTTGCTTACTTTGCAAAATTTGTAAATATTACCCACAACTATAACATTACATCAAATCAACACCATAATATAAAAAAATTATTTCGAGAAAATTAAATCTTTATTCATAAAATCGTGGGTCTCACAATCTCCCTCCTTATGAAATTTCTCACCGAAATTTACGACGTACTGCATGGTATGTCAAGAGGTGAGGATACCTCGACTTCATTTTAGATTCTAATTTTGAGGTATAACCTTTGAGTGTTGAATACGATCCTTCTTATCCAAGATTTTAACACGATCTCCTCACACGCTAAATCTTCCGCTATCTCTTCCGGCTTCTAAATTAATAATGTGGTTCAGTCATCCACATATTTACGTAACATCGATACGTTAAAAATGTTATGAACACGCCGACATACTTGGCAGAAACGAGTCTATAAGCCACGCCCTATTCGATCAAGGATTTCAAATGGGTCAATTAAATCGAGGGTTGAGATTTCTCTTCGTCAATTCTTGCTTCTAGAATAACGCCTCTTGAACCTTCTTAATTATTCACATTCATCACCCGAAAGTGTAGCTTGAGCGGCTTTTAACTTTATCGATTAAAGTCGATTCTACTCAGATATTCAAGTATCTTCACATGGGTTCATATATTCGCACTTGTAATCACATATTGTGACGCCTCTAAATTGCAGGTACTTGAAACCCTAACTCCTGCTTCACGATACCATTTCTATAAGTTTAATAATACTAATAATAATAATAAAGAATATAAAATTCAAACTTAATTTACATATATCAAAGTCTAATCCCAAGTACGTAACCTTTACTACCATAAATTATATGATAGATAATAATAAATATCATTGTCTTATTAAACTATAACTATTACACAACATAATATAAATCTCATTCAATAGCTTTCTTTCCCTTGTTCTCGCCTCGAACGCTCGGGCCGATCATACTTAATCGAAAACATTTAAATTTAAAGCAAGAATGAGCATTAGATTGCCCAAAGAAGTAATAACAACAATATATATTAGTCGAAAGAATTAAATGTTTTCTTTGAAAGACACTTCTACAACGAATCAAAAGTTGTGAAGTAAGTCAACCAATAATAACAACATATCACTTCCATATATAATCTTTGAAACTACGATAGACTATAATCGAGATCACCACGACTATGAACATTGTTTTTCATTTTCGCTAGGTTTAGCGTAACTTCATCCGCAAACCGTCATAACTTACTTTACTTTAGGGTGATCTCACCTAATGTGCCATGTATTGATCAATACTACATGCAAGAACGATATTATCGCTTCACTCTATCCACCTTAGGTGCACAAAAGTTTTCCCATATTCGGATGTTCATACTTAGCTGAATCCAACAAAAACAACTGTCGATACAATAACGCTCTATCTTGTTCAACAATATTTTTAATTCTAAATTAATCAAATAGCTTAGACGGCTTTTTTAAGTCGACGATACATACTTGAAATCAATAAGTATGTATCAACATATGATTAATACAATGGTTATCCAAGTGGGGACACTTGTTCTAACCCTATATACTAATTAATCTAATGTAATAAATATCCTAATTATACAATAATACAATGATTGATAATGTAAGAACTTATATGAATACAAAGATTGATACATAATCAATAATAATAGAGTTAATAATCTTGCACAATAATATGATTCTCAAACTTTCTTACTCATGTCTCACAGATAAAGGAAATGCAAAGGTAGAATACTTGCAAATGTAAATAATAGATCGACACTTGCTCAATAATAATTGGTGAAGTTTTGGAAACTCAGATAACATGATATACCGTTTGCATCTAAATAAAAGTAGTGCATAAGGTTTAGATATCATTTCGAGTCACCGCTATAATAAAGCAACTTAGATTAATCTTTATACAAATGTAATCATCAAGAATAAGATCATTCGCTCAATTAGAATAATATATCGTAACACATAGTAATCGCTAATTATAGTCAAAGACATAACCTAATCACATTATCACATATGTTTAATAATAGTCATCGATCATAAATGCATACATATCTAGTAAATTTATCTAAGTCCAAATCAATTTCTCAAATATTTTGCAATTTACTTAATTTTATCTGTAAATATCGAGTATAAGACTCTATCGTGTAGTTCAATAGTCGCTTAGATATTTTAAATATCGTATATATTATTTTTTTCATAAATTTTATAATAATTTTTTAAATAATTATTATACTTTATCATGAATTTTCAAACACCAAATCATTATTAAATGATTTAAATATTAACTAATTCTATTATCATTAATATTTAATTAATATTAAACTATTAATGAAACTATTGCCAAAATATTAAAGTTATTTATAATAACTCAAAATATTTTTAAAGTATTAATATTACCCTTAAATGATTTTTAAAACATCTAAAATCATTTTTAAACAATTACTATTAATATTAGAATATTAATTTATTATTTATCAAAATATTAAAAGTCATTAATGATAACTTAAAATATTTTTAATTCATTTATTCCCTTTTAAATGATTTTTAATTCAATAAAACCATTTTTAAACTATTTATTCAATATAATTATTAAATAAACTTAATATCATTAATATTAAATTATTGATGCAATTTACCTTTTAAATATCAAAAGTTATATTTTATAACTTAAAATATTTTTAAACTATTTATTTTCATTTAAAATGATTTTTATAATATTAAAATCATTTTTAATTAATTTATTTAATATAACTACTAAATAAATCTAATATCATTAATATTTAATAATTAATGAAACTTATCTTAAAATATTAAAAGTTATGTTTTATAACTTAAAATATTATTAAATACCTTATTATCATTTAAAATAATTTTTAATACAATAAAATCATTTTCAATTAATTTATTTAATGCATTTATTAAATAATTTAAATACCAATAATATCCAAATAAACATTAATATTTATGAAAAATATGTCAAATTATTAAAAGTTAATTTTTATAACTTAAAATAATTTTTAAAACCGATTTATAATTTTAGGAATTTATTTCTATTTTTAATGTAGTTTTCTTTAATTTATAAAACAAAAATAATTATAACCATCGCTATAGGCTATAACGACACTTATCTGTCATGTTAGGTGTTCTTGGCCTCAAGAACACTGACAAGTCAGTGGTCGAGGTGCCGTGTTTGACCGAGTCTAATTCTTAACTCGAAATGTTTCTGGGCTACCTAATGGTCAGATCTTGTAGTGTTAATGTAACACTGCATGAAACAACAAATATCCAGGTCATACTTCATCACAATCAAAATATATTAAGCCTTGAACTACTGTCCAGCGTGTTCATCATATTTTGGGTCGCTTAGAAAATTATTGTCACGACTTTGGCCAACGCCTTTTCAGGGCCTTAAATCCGATAACTGCTCATGTTACAAGTTTTCCGCTTCGTCAAAGCTATCTAGGCAAACCATCATAGTAACATGTTCCAAGCCATGGTAAAGTCTAACAATAATTAATGAAAACGCTGTTAGGGCTCACAAATTGCGAAATAAAATCGTTTCTTCATTTCGGTTTTCCGTAAATGAAGAATGATCGAGTATGCTACTTTGATCCTTATATCTCGTGGTCAGGTGTTTGCTCTATGTGATCTATTGATTCCAAAGTTGTAGATAACATGTAATACTATAGATCTAATAAATAAAACACATATAACATCAACAAAGAAAGTAGATTTAAGTTTCTGGCCAAACCATGTCATAAGACATGTTTTGAGCTTTCGAATTTCCGTAAATGTAGATTTTCAGGAGCAAGGTGCTAGTTCGACCTTCCAATCGTGTTCAATATATCGTGATTTAAGGATCTACAAGCATTTATTCATAGTACCCATAACAAGATACAACTTAGTTACAATAATGTAATCAAAACAACAACACATCAATGATCTAGTCGCTTGAAAAGTCACAGTTCGTCTCTGGGCACGATCCGGTTTTCCAGATTTGTAAGTCATGTTCTAATAACTAGGTTTGACCAAATATAACTTTTAACATGTTCATGATCCGGCTAGCTTCCAATTTCATATCAAAGATCTCATAGCATACTACAACCCAAAAACATAAAACACATCAAATAATAAACAGAGAGAGATATAACCTCCGACTTTTGGTCATTGACACAAAATAAGTTTTTTTTCCAGATTTTGAAATATGCTAAATCCGAGCCTCTAGATGTTATGGATCTAACATCGAGCAACCCAGATCATCATTATATACTACATATTACATGTTTAACACAAAAAACTAACATCTAACACTTTGTTCAAGGTCCATTTCTTCTGTGGTTCTTACCTATTTATGAACAAATTCTTGATTCTATGCTTCCGATTTGATGTCAGTGTTCATGCTATTTGATTGGGGACCCAAACTAACACTATAATTTCGTGGGTTTGAGCTTGAGAGAGAATGGCTAAGTATAAGTGATCAAATGACTTTGTTTTGTGGGTTTTCTCTTAAATTATGCAAATGTATTGATGCAATGTATCAATGCTTCAGAATGGTCGATGTGTCGTTAATCTAGCTCATAGGTTTGTCTAGGTAGGTGGTCATGCCATTTGCAAAGATCTCCCAACAATAATACACTAAATAGACAAAAGGGAATTTTTGTAATTTCCTTTTAATCTCAAGGGTATTCTTGTCCAAGGTGCTTGAATCTAGGGTTTAATCACTAGATTTTACATTTTAAAGTTTCCCAAATAATTTCTAGGATTTGGACAATTAAAAATTAAAGTGTAATAAAATATTAATTTTAAACATACTAATTAAATTAGGTTTTTTAATAGAAATTAGGGTTTTTAATAGAAAATTAGGGTTTAAATAATTAGGGTTCCTTAACATCATTAGGGTTCACAAATTAACAATTAGGGTTTCCTAATTATCATTATAATTTACTAAAATAGAATTAGGGTTTCTAATATTAGCAAATTAGGGTTTTAAAATAATAATTAGGTTTCTCTCTTAATTACGTAAATTATATAATACACAAAGAAAATTCATATAACACCATTACTACACGCCTCCTCTAACTCATAACCGAAGTTTAATAATTAGGGTTTAATAACACGCTATACGAGGGTTATGACCTAATTTACTATAATTGAATAACCATTATCACCTCCACATTTACAAAGACATATTTATAGCAGATCTAAAAAATTAAAATATAATTAATATTATATTATTATTCTCATCCCTCGATCAATACCCAAATTTAGGGTTCGATTCCATATCCATTTATTTTTCATATACAACATCAATAATTAAGCTAAAATAATTAACTTAAGTATTCTAACAATTCATATAATAAAATATTTATTATTATAATCCTAATAATCATTTCAATATTATTTAAATAATATAAAAATCATATTTTCATAGAAAATAAATAATAAAGACATTTCTACTATAAAATTAATTATTATAAGTATATACTTTATAATGATCAATATTTCTAAAATAAAATTGTTTGAAATTATTCATAAAATAAATAATTTTATTAATCACGATATACATACACATTACTTTACACATATTCTAATCTTTAAAATAAAAAAATTAATATGCAAAATTTCTTATTTATTTATATAGAAAATATCTAAGTTATTACACATATGATCTTCTACTCAACGCTACCCACCACGCTCGCTTTTCCACGATGGTATCAATGATATGATCGTAATCTTCAATGTACCGAGCCAACGCTTTGGCACATGTTACGCTCGCTTTTGGTGAAAAAAATATTTGAGGGTTTAAGAAATGAGTTTTGTAATCGGGGTCAATACAAAATTCGATTTCACGCCCGGGTAGACCAGAAGTCTTCAAGAATACGCCAAGAAATTTATTAACAATAGAAATATCATTCAAAATTGTGACCCTCATCCAAGACTTGATAATACGTCACGCCGATACCTATCAACTTGCCATCGCTATTCACGACGCCGCCATGTAAAGTCCGCTTAGGTGCATTCCACACAAGAAAGTCAACAACGAAAGGATCGGGGCTCTTTACTTATGGCTTGATATGATAATGATCGACTTTAGTGGTTTGGTTGCTTTGAATTCGCATAACAAAGTTGCTTAGAGTATGAAAGCTAACAACCTTATTAAAAAGAATGATGAGTAGTTAACCAATCGCTTCCAAAAATTACATCAAAGGCAAGTATTTTCAAAGAGATACGATCGATGTAACGGAAAGTGTTGATTTGAACAAGATTTATAAATAGTGGAGGTAACTAAGGTTTCTCCCAACCGAGTTTAAACAGATATATCCAAGTCTAACTTCTCCTGAGTTAACTTCAAACATCGAACAAAACTAGGTGAAATAAAAGAGTAAGTAGAACCCCAGATTCAACACTTATAGACTTCACAAGAGTTTATGACTAACATACCCGTGATAATTTTATTTAGGTTCCTTGTCACGTAAAAAAATGCTCTCTTAAACTACCGGCTTTGACTTTTCCGGGGACTACCTGGTGCCTCCATCCTAGTTGAACTTGTGTTCTGGTGAACGACAAAAATCGGGCAAAGTGACCTTCTCTTCCACAATTATAACATGTTTTGGACAACATCGCGCAGCTTGACCGATGTGTCCCTCCCTCCGTATTTAAAGCATATGATAGGTGGTCATTCTCCTTCCTTAACAACGGTGTCAAAATTGATGCTCTTCCATCATCATTGAATCTCCTCTCTTGAAATGTCCATTCTTATTGTTTTGACCATGATTACCACCAAGTGGTTACCATTTCGCATGTTGATTCCTCCATGCTTATTGTCACCGCTTTGATGATCAAGTATCACCGGTAGATTATCATTTTTCCTACCGCTTCTTTTTGGTTACGCTGACTCGCTATCGCTACCCACTAATCGAGCCCTATTGACAATATCCAATACAAACACAGCTTTATGAGAAATAAGATATCGACGATTCCTACGCTTCAAACCTCTTAAAAACATCCGCCATTCTCTTTCATTATCAACCAAGTGGGACGCAAATCGACAACTCGCAAAGTTGGCTTCAGATCGCGACACGGGCCATGTTGTTTTGCTCTAACTTGATAAATTCCACCTCCTTCATGTGACGAATACTTTCGAAAGTACTTGTCATTGAATGCCTTCTTGAACTTCTCCCAATACATCTTGAGGGCCAGTCAGTACATTTTACGATTCCCACCAAAGGATCCGCTTTCTTCACACAACATAAAGGTGGCAAGGGAACCTTTTGCTCCTCGAGCATCCCAAGACATCAAATATCTTGGTGATCCGCTTAACCACGCTCCGCCTTTAAGTGGTTCTCGCTTTCCCAAAACTCGTGGTCCCAACTCCTTGAATTGCTTAATGCTGACCAACCGTGGTCGCCATTGTTTCTCCTCCCGTATTATGAACAGAGTCGCCTTCACCGATGTTGCATGAATTCTAAAAGCTCCTAAACGCATCGTCATTCACAATTAATCGTTGTTGTTGTATAGGAGGATTATCGCCATCCTCAAGCTGCACATTGTCCCGATTATCGATCTCGTGGAGAATCAATTGCCTCCTCGTGTTTATTGCTATTCTCAACATTCTCGATGTCATTTTCAGATACTGCCACAAAACAAAATGTTAATTGACATGTAACATATTATCCCTATATTCTGACCGACCAATTAAATACCAAATAAACTTAGGTAGGTCATACTAGCTGTAAGGAATTCCCCTGCCTCCCTCCTAGTTCTATTCTCACATCCCAGCCAGGATCATATCCCTAAGCTTTGATACCAACCGTGACGCCCCCAAAATTAGGTATACATCACCCATCTTGAGTCGCCAGATACATGGTATGTAATTCAAATACAACTTAATAATACAACCGTCGTGGTACAATACGACAAAACATAAACCGTGAGTTTGAATACAAATATTGTCTACTAGAGATTATACAAACTCAAAAGGAGTCCTCATTACAATTATTATCACACTATTTCACATAATAGTGAGGACTACTAATGCACCATCTAGACCATCACTGCTCCCCGACTAGTCCCCGCTACATTCTCATTTCCTCAAGAGAACAAAGGAAAGAAAGGGTGAGCTCAACTAGCCCAAAGAAGAAATATTATGACTAAGATAATGCAAAATAATTTATCGTTAGTTTTCAACAAAGGTTAAACCGATAAAATATAACAACTATCAAGTTTAACCGCAGCTTAATAAGCAATCCATTAAAGAGTCAAGTAGGAATAAAATCTATTATCTTCTATGATTTAAAAGGTTTTTCATCACTTTTATCACCGACTCACTTTTTAATAAATAATCCACATCATCGAATCACCCCCGCACTACGGCCAAGGATATTCTTTAAGATCACGACCACGAATTATCCATGCACTACTACCAAAGATAATCGTGTTTTCATCAACTATCCCGATCATGCCATAAAATAATTCATCTTTTCACTACTACCAAAGAGAATCCATAGCCATAATCATACCAAAAACTCGCCCATCAATGCACCACGCAAATAATGAGGACTTTTTTTCACACATCATTTGTAACATTACTAAGTTATGATTATACCGAATAATCCCTCGTCATAATCATACCAAGTCCATCTATGCACCACAGCCATGTATGACTTTCAACATAATATAAGCATAAGGATGATGACAATGATATAAGAATTCAATAAAACAAGTTCAAGAATTAATTTATCCAGAACCGATAACGCTCAAATTGTCAACATGATATCGCTTTGTAGAGTAAAATTCAAGAATGCTCGTAAGAATATTTCCATGAAAAGATATCGATGAAGCGCAAATATCAAAGATATTCCACTAATTTCATGGGTATAGAAGTCAAAGTTTTAACCAACCGAAAGTATAATAAAGAATGGAATAACAAAAGAAATCACCATGCATGCGATAGATCGCAGACAGCAAAAAAGTTATTCCAATGTAATAATAAAGGATGGAACTGTGTCCGCCGTGAAACGCATGATAGTGATATTTCGGCTGTAATAATAAATAATGGAACCAGTCCCATGAACGCGCATGCATGTGATATTCTCGACGTAATAATAAATAATGGAACCAGTCCCAGAACGCACGTATGTGATATTCGGATGTAATAATAAAGAACTAATATTAGAAGAATGCCACCATGTATAGGGTAGCTCACAGATACAAAAGTTATTCCAATGTAATAATAAATAATGGAATAATGTAAGTTCTCTTCATGAGTACAAAAATAACATCCCTTACGCAGTACAACAAATAATATCCCTCACCGTAAAAGAAACTCAATATAAGAGTAGGGAAGTAGCGTATCACTTTTCTATAGTTCTCTTGTAATTCTCTCTAGAGTTTCAAAGAATTCGTAAGAAATAATGAAGGAATGAGCTTCTATTTATAGGAAAATGGAATGAATAAGAATTAATTCATGAACTATTCGTATTGATTTACTATTAAACTGACGGTCCATATCGGTTTACTATTAAAACTTAAAACAACTATTCCATACCGATTTACTATTAAAACTTTAAACCAAATGATCCATATTGATTTACTATTATAACTCCACCAACGGTCCATATCGACTTACTATTATATCTTCAACCAACTATTCAAAAATTAGCACATCTCCTCATGGAATAATATTGTACCCAAATACTCGAATGCACAATACTAGAGTGAATAGAATCGTGAATAGTAACTCATGAATAAGAACTCATGAATAGTAACTCGTGAATAGTAACTCGTGAATAGTAACTCGTGAATAGTAACTCATGAATAGTAACTCAGAATAGTAACTCATGAATAGTAATTCACACATAAAAAAGTGTCCCGAATAATTCATCAATAATATATCATATTATGCAGATGATACCGTAAATAATAATTGAATCAATAATACGAGAGATATGATACAAAGAATTATCAGTAGCAATAATTGAGTATAACCGAAAGTGACTTCTCACATAAACATCAATAATCAATACCGCAAAGCATCGCGCAACCACGCCAGACATCAGACTTTTAACACCGGTGTTTCAACAGCTAATCTGAAAACTTCCGCCGTTATTTTCATAAAGTATTTTTGTCGCTTTTCTATCCGACAATAATTCCGCCAGGGTCCACTAATGATTATACCGCAGTATTTGATATTCCCCAACAAAAAGAATATTCCCCACCAATCTAATATTATACAACCACTTGCTTACTTTGAAAAATTGTAAATATTACCCACAACTATAACATTACATAAAATCAACACCATAATATAAAAAAATTATTTCAAGAAAATTAAATCTTTATTCATAAAATCGTGGGTCTCACAATCTCCCTCATGAAATTTCGCCTCGAAATTTACGTGACGCACTCTAGTATGTCAAGAGGTGAGGATACCTTCGACTTCATTTCAGATTGTAATTTTGAGGTATAACCTTCGAGTGTTGAATACGATCCTTCTTATCCAAGATTTTAACACGATCTCCTCATACGCTAAATCTTCCGCTATCTCTTCCTGCTTCTAAATTAATAATGTGGTTCAGTCATCCACATATTTACGTAACATCGATACGTTAAAAATGTTATGAACACGCCGATACTACTTAAGTAAAACGAGTCTATAAGCCACAGCCCCTATTCGATCAAGGATTTTAAATGGGTCAATTGAATCGAGGGTTGAGATTTCCTCTTCTTCGTCAATTTCGCTTCTAGAATAACGCCTCTTGAACCTTCTTAATTATTCACATTCATCATTTCGAGTGTGTAGCTTGAGCGCTTTTAACTTTATCGATTAAAGTCGATTCTACTCAGATATTCAAGTATCTTCACATAGGTTCATATATTCGCACTTGTAAATCGCATATACGATCTTCTACTCAATGCGCCACCACTACATTCGCTTCCACGATGGTATTGAATGATATGATCGTAATCTTCAACAAATGAAGTCAACGCTTTTCGCACATGTTATGTCTGCTTTTGGTGAAGAAAATATTCGAGGGTTTAAGAAATGGGTTTTGTATCGGGGTCAATACAAAATTCAATTTCACGCCTGGGTACACCAGATGTCTTCAAGAATACGCCAAGAAATTTATTAACAATAGAAATATCATTCAAAATTGTGACCTCATCCAAGACTTGATAGTACGTCACATTGATACCTATCAACTTGTCATCGCTATTCACGAAGTCGCCACGTAAAGTCCGCTTAGGTGAATTCCACACAAGAAAGTCAACAACGAAAGGACCGGCTTTTTACTTATGGCTTGATATGACAATGATTGACTTTAGTGATTTGGTTGCTTTGAATTCGCATAACAAAGTTGGTTAGAGTATGAAAGCTAACAACCTTAAGAAAAGCATGATGAGTAGTTAACCAATCGCTTCCAAAAATTACATCAGTGTAAAGTGTGACGCCCCCAAAATTAGGTATACATCAACCATCTTGGGTCACCGATACATGGTACAAAATTCAAATACAACTTACTAATACAACTATCGTGGTACAATACGACAAAACATAATCGTGAGTTTGAATACAATTATTGTCTACTAGAGATTATACAAACTCAAAAGGAGTCCTCATTACAATTATTAACACACTATTTCATGTAATAGTGAGGACTACTAATGCTATCCTATGGACCTCACTCCGCTCCCCGACTAGTCCCCGCTATGTTCTCATTTCTTTGAAGAGAACAAAGAAAGAAAGGGTGAGCTCAACTAGGCCAAGAAGAAATATTATGACTAAGATAATGCGTAATAAATTATCATTAGCCTTCAACAAAGTTGTTAAACCGATAAAATATAACAACATCAAGTTTAATCATAATGAACAAGCAATCCATTAAAAGAGTCAAGTAGAGAATAAAATCTACTATCTTTTATGATTTAAAAGGTTTTTTGATGACTTTTATCACCGGACTCACTTTAATAAATAATCCACATCATCGAATCACCCTCGCACTACTACCAAGGATATTCTTTAGTATCACGACCACAAATTATCCATGCACTACGCCCAAGGACATTTGTGTATTCATTAATGGTCATGATCATGCCAACAACTCATTCCATTAATGCACTACGGCCAATGATAACTTTTACCACATCATTTGTAACATTACTACCATGATTACAATCAATAATCCTCGGTCATAATCTTACCAAGTCCATCTATGCACCATGTGCCACATATGACTTTCAACATAATATAAACATGAGGATGATGACAATGATATAAGAATTCAATAAAACAAGTTCAAGAATTAATTTATCCAGAACTAATAATGTCCAAATTGTCAACATGATACTCGCTTTTGTAGAGTAAAATTCAAGAATGATCGTAAGAATATTTCCATGAAAAGATATCGATGAAGCACAAATATCAAGGATATTATACTAATTTCATGGAGTATAGAAGTCAAAACTTTAACCAACCGAGTATAATAAAGAATGGAATAACAAAAGAAATCACCATGCATGCGATATTGCAGATGTATGTGTTATTCCAACAGTAAATAATAATAACGGAACCAGTGTCAGAAAAAATTTGCAACTGGCTGTGATGTTCCAACAGTATTAATAAAGATTTTAACTGTGTCCTGTAAAAACACATGTATATGATGTTCCAAATGTAATATTAATAAAGATTTTAACTAGTCCTGTAAAACACATGCATGTGATGTTCCAATGTATTAATAATAAAGATTTTAAATCAGTCCGTGTAAAACACATGCATGTGATGTTCCAATGTAATAATAATAGAATTTCACCAAGTATAGGTAAAACCACAGATATATAAGTTATTCCAATGTAATAATAAGCAATGGAATAACAATAGTTCTCTTCATGAATAAGAAAGAAATAACACCCTTACATTAGTAGGAGATTGAATACCGCAGAGGTAGTAATGTAATACTCTTCTTCTTTTCTCTTATTTTCTATACTTTCTCTCTATAGCTTGAATGAATTCATGAAAAATAATGAAGCACTAGGCCTCTATTATAGAAGATTTCTAGCTTAGCACTTGAAATGTGAAAAGGCAAGTGGCTCGACGACCGGTGATGTGAAAAGAAAAGTGGTTCGACGCTTGTAATGTGAAACACCAAGTGGTTTGATGCCCGTAATGTGAAACGATTAATTGGTTCGACGCCTATAATATGAAACTAAAGTGGTTTGACGTCTAATCGAAAGGTAATTACTATCGACGGCTGGTAATTACTATCGACGAAGGTAATTACTATCGACGAAGAGACTCTTAGATGACATATGCCCCCCATAAAATAACCAAACTTACCACAAACGCCTCATATAATACTTTTTATATACATCAAGGATCAATAAATATTACCACAAATCATTTTATTTTTCATCAACACATATTTAATCTTCCAACAATTATTAATCATTTTTCATCAACACATCATGTTATATTTATTGATTTAATAATATAACATATTATACAGATGATACTGTGACAATAATTGAATCAATAATATAAGAGATATGATGTAGCAATTACTATAGCAATAATTGAGTATAGCTGAGTGACTTCTCACGTAAGCATCAATAATCAATACCGTGTGCTACTATGCAACCACGCAGTATCGCATTTTTATTACCGGGTAGTTCAAGCTTTAAATTCAGAATACTCCGCCGTTATTTTCATAAAGTATTTTTGTCGCTTTCAATCCGACAATAATTCCGCTAGGGGTCCACTTAATGATTGTGTCATTGCATATTTAATATTCCCCACAAAAAAGAATATTCCCCACCAAACTAATATTTTATAACAACTTGCTTACTTTGCAAAATTTATAAATATTACCCACAACTATAACATTATATCAAATTTACTCCATAATATTCAAAAATAATATTTATAGAAAATTCATCTTTATTTATAAAAGTCAGGGTCTTACAACCTCCCTTCTTATGAAATTTCGCCTCAAAATTAGGGTACGACTGGTATGTCAAAGAGGTAAGGATACCTTGATTTCATTTCGATTCTAACTCCCAAGTCATTTCTCAACATCGTGGTTTCTCCACAAAACTTCGACTTGAGGTATAACCTCGAGCGTAGAATATGTTCCTTCTTCCCAAAATTTGAACAGAACCTCTTCATACGTTAAATCTTCGCTATTTCGTCCTGCTTCTAACTCAATAATGTGGTTCGGTCTTTCACATATTTACGTAATATGGATATGTGAAAAATGTGATGAACACGAGACATACTTAAGTGAAAAGCGAGTCTATAGGCCACAGCCCTACTCGATCGAGGATTAAAATGGGCCATGAATCGAGGATTAAGTTTTCCTCTCTTTCCAAATCTCGTAACTCCTTTCCATGGAGCAACACGCAACAACACATGATCTCCTATATCGAATTCCACGCCCTTTCGGCGAAGATCAAAGATAACTCTTTGTCGATCTTATGAGGTTTTTATACGCTGTTTGATCATTTGAATCTTTCCCGTAGTCATACGTATCAACTCCTATCCCAACAACGCTGCTTCACCCACCTCATCCCAAAGATAATCGAGAATGACACTTTCTTCCATACAACGCTCAATGGAGCCATGCCAATACTTGCTTGATAACTGCTGTCAGAGGAAAACTCCACCAATGGTAAGAAATTGTCCCAACTTCCTTGAAATCAAGGACACAGTAGTCTTAATAGATCTTCAAGAGTTTGAATAGTCCTCCCGATCGTCCGTCTTCGTCTGAGGATGATATGCCGAGCTAAATCGTAAGTCTGCGCTCATAGCTTTTTGCAACCAACCCAAAATCGTGAAGTGAATCTTCGGTCTCGATCAAAACTATGGATACCGCATACCATACAAATTTACAATCTCGCTTATGTACATACGAGCAAGACGCTCAAGTGTATAAGTTTCTCGATTTGCAGAAGAAATGAGCAGACTTGGTCAATCTATCAACAATGACCCAAATCGCATCTACGCCTTGAGAAACCTTAGAAGACTCCAGAACGAAATCCATGGTAATGTGCTCCCACTTCCATTCTAGAATTTCAAGTGGTTGCAATGGACCTTTTGGTACTTGATGCTCCGCTTTAACTCGCTGACAAGTTAGACACCTTGAGATAAACAACGCTATCTCTCTCTTCATATTGCTCCACCAAAATGTATTGACGAATATCATTATACATTTTGGTACTCCTGTGATGGATTGCAAACGGTGTCACAGGCGCCCCATCATGATTTTATACTTTAAATCGTGGTCGTTAGAACACAAAGTCCGGAGTTGACTCAAAGTATTCCTTCTTCATCGATTCTTTCTTCCCAGATAGCACCTTCTCTGCACTTTCTTCCTCATACGACATCACCTCCGTGTCTCAGAATTTCGAGCAAATTTTAACTTTATCGATTAAAGTCGGCTCTACTCAGATATTCGCCATCATCACATGGGTCCCTCGAGTCTTTAACTCTATCTCCATCCTTTGCAAGTCACACAAAATGGGCCTCATATGCGCTGACAATATCACACTCAGATTTGCATATATGATCTTCTACTAAATGCGCCACCTACCACGCTCGCTTTTCCAGATGGTATCGATGGTATGATCATAATCTTTCAATAGCTTCAAGCCAACGCCGCTGTCGATGTTGAGTTCCTTTTGAGTAAAGAAATATTTGAGGCTTTTATGATCCGTGAAGATCTCCACCTTCTCCCCATACAAGTAATGCCTCCAAATTTTAAGTGCAAAGACAATAACAACGCCAACTCTAGATCATGAGTAGATAATTCCTCTCATATTCTTTTGAGTTGTCTTGAGGCATAGGCTATGACTTTCCCATGTCGCATGAGAACACATCCCAACCTTTGCCCAAGCATCACCAGATGACAAATCCTCCGAGCCGATGGTATTGTCGTAACAAAATAAATGAGTCTCCTCTCGAGTTCTTGAAAACTCTTTCACATTCTTCGCCCAACCGAACTTTTGTATCTTTCTCGAGTCACCGAAAGTTAATGGAGTAGCAATTCGAGAAAATCCTTCCACGAATCTCCGATAATAACTAGCTAAACCGAGAAAGCTACGACTTCGATCACTCGATTTAGGTTGCTCCCAACTTTTGAATTGCTTCAATCTTTACTGGGTCAATGATATTCCATGACTTGATACTACGTGCCCAAGGAATGCTACTTCCTCAAGCCGTAATTCGTGATTTCTTCAATCTCTGGCATAAAGCTTGTATTCACGGGTTTTGGAGTGTCACCTTTCAAGTGTTGCTCATGATCTTCACGACTTTTGAATAAATAAGGATGTCATCAATAAAGACGACCACAAAGTGATCCAAATATTCCTCAATACTTTGCTCATCATATCCATGAAGGCAAAGAGCATTAGTCAATCCAAAGGACATGACTAGGAATTCATAATGCCCGCATCGAGTTCCGAAAAGCCATTTTTGAATGTCATCGGTTCTAATCTTCAATCGGTGATATCCTAATGAAGATCAATCTTTGAAAAGAATTTGGCTCCTTGCAACCGGGTCAAACAAATTCATCAATACGCGGCAATGGATACCTTTTTTTGATGGTGACATGATTCAACTCCGATAATCAATACAAAGTCGATACTCCCATCTTTCTTCTTCACGAATAGAACAGAGCACCCCAAGGAGAAGTACTTAGGACGAATAAAGCCGATGTCTAACAATTCCTACAATTGGTCTTTAACTCCTCAAGTTCAATAGAGCCATTCGATATGGGCTTTGGAAATGGGTTTTGTACCGGTTCAAGGTCGATACAAAATTCAATTTCACGCCAGGGTAGGCCAGTAAGTTCTTCGTGGAATACGTTAGAAATTTATTAACAATAGAAATATCATTCAAAATCGACGATTTTTTGTTTAAATCATGTGATATGAGCTAAGAAAGCTTGACATCCATTTTTCAATAAACGAATAGCTTTATGGCTTGAGATGACCGTGATTGATTTTAATGGTTTGGTCGCTGAATTCGAATAATAGGTTGATTAGAATATGAAAGCTAACAACCTTACGTAAATAATCAATTTTTACATGATGAGTAGTTAACCAATCAATCCCTAGAATCACGTCAAATGCAAGTATTTTCAATGAAATAAGATCTACAGTAATGTGAGGGTACCGATTTGAACCAAAAAAGACTTATAAAAAAGGGATGTAATGAAGATTTCTCCCAACTGAGTTTCCACAGATAAGTCAAAGTCTAATTTCTCCTGAGTCAAATTTAATCGATGAGCGCAAGTAGGAGAAATAAAAGAATGGGTAGAACCCCAGATCAAATAAAGTATAGATTTCATTAGAGTTTATGATAAGCTTACCCGTGATGACCTCTCATTCGTTCCTTGCTTTTTCGAGGTCACAACAAACGCCTCCTCAGACTACCGGCTTTGACTTTTCTAGACTACCTTTGGTGCTCCATCCTAGCTTCGAATTTGTCTTCTGGTGAACGACAAAATAGGCTAAGTGACCTTCTTCCACAATTATAACATGCTTGACTAAGATCGCTAGCTTGACCGATGTGCCCTCCCTCCGTGATTTGAAACATATGATAGTGGTCGCTTCCTTCCTTAACGACAAAAATCAGTTGACGCCTTTCCATCATTGTTGAATCTCCTCTTCTTGAAATGTCCATTCTTATTGTTTTGGCCTCGATTACCACCGGCGGGTTACCATTTCGCCCGCTGATTCCTCCACGCTTGTTGTCACCGCTTCACGATCGCTTCTCACCGGTATTATCATTTTGCCTACCGCTTCTTTTTTAGTCATGCTGACTCATTATCGCACTCCACTAATCGAGCCCTATTTACAACATCCTCAATATAAACACGCTTTATGAGAAATAAGATGTCACGATTCTCCTTTTCAAACCTCTTAAAACATCCGTGTCATTCTCTCTTCATTATCCACCAAGTGGACGCAAACGGATAACTCCGCAAATTTAGCCTCAGATCATGACACTCTGGCCATATTGTTTTGTTCCAACTTGATAAACTCCACCTCCTTCATGTGACGAATACTTTCGGAAAGTATTTGTCGTTGAACAGCCTCTTGAAATTCTCCCAAGACATCTTCAAGACGGGAAGTCGAGTACGCTTTTACCGATTCCCACCAAGAATCGCCTCCACACAACATAAAGGCGTGCAGGGAACCTTTTTCCTCGAGCATCCCAAGACATCAAATATCTTGGTGATCTGCTTATCCATGCTTCCGCCATAAGTGGTTTTGGCTTCCTTAAACTCCGTGGTCCTAGCTCTCGAATCGCTTAGAGGTGACCACCGAGAGTTTCCAGTTTTTCCACCGCATTTTGGATGAGTCGCCTCATCATTGTTGCATGAATCGCATAAAGCCCCCTAACATTTGATCATTCATCATTTGGTCAAGTTGTTGTTGTTTACATGAGGATTGTCGCCTCGATGCACATTATATCCGACATTATCGATATGTGGTGAATCAACGGTCGCCTGTGCTCCATTGCTATTCTCAACATTCTCTGATGTCATTTTCAGACATCGCCACAAAACAAAGGTTAATTGACATTTAACATATTATCCCTAAATTTCACCCACCAATTAAATATCACATAAACTTAGGTAGGTCATACTAGCGAAGGAATTCCCCTGCCTCTCCCTCCTAGTACTATTCTCACATCTTAGCCAGATCATATCCCTAAGCTTTGATACCAACCGTGACGCCTCAAAATTAGGTATACATCACCCATCTTGGGTCGCCGATACATGGTACAAAATTCAAATACAACTTATTAATACAACCGCTGTGGTACAATACGACAAAACATAACTCATGAGTTTGAATACAATTATTGTCTACTAGAGATTATACAAACTCAAAAGGAGTCCTCATTATAATTATTAATACACTATTTCACGTAATAGTGGAGGACTAATGCTATCCTCCTGACCATTAATCCATTCCCCGACTAGTCCCTCGCTATGTTCTCATTTCTCAAGAGAACAATGAAAGAAAGGGTGAGCTCAACTAGCCTAGTAAGAAATATATATGACTAAGATAATGCGTAATAAATTATCGTTAGCCTTCAATAAAGTTAAACCGATAAAATATAACAACATCAAGTTTAATCAAGCTGAACAAGCAAACCATTAAAAGAGTCAAGTAGAGAATAAAATCTACTATCTTTTATGATTTAAAAGGTTTTTCATGACTTTTATCGCTAGGACTCAAATTTTAATAAATAATCCACATCATCGAATCACCCCCGCACTACTACCAAGGATATTCTTTAGTATCACGACCACAAATTATCCATGCACTACAAATACCAAGGACATTTGTGTATTCATTAATGGTCATGATCATGCCAACAATCGTTCATCAATGCACTACGGCCAATGATAACTTTTACCACATCATTTGTAACATTACTACCATGATTACAATCAATAATCCTCGGTCATAATCATACCAAGTCCATCTATGCACCATACAGCCATGTATGACTTTCAACATAATATAAAATATGAGGATGATGACAATGATATAAGAATTCAATAAAACAAGTTCAAGAATTAATTTATCCAGAACTAATAATGTCCAAATTGTCAACATGATACCGCTTTGTAGAGTAAAATTCTAGAATGATCAGTAGAATATTTCCATGAAAAGATACTGGATGAAGCGCAAATATCAAGGATATTCTACTAATTTCATGGAGTATAGAAGTCAAAACTTTAACCAACCGAGTATAATAAAGAATGGAATAACAAAAGAAATCACCATGCATGCGGATTTCGTGATGACAAGTTATTCCAACAGTATTAATAATAACTAAACAAAGTGCAAAAATTTGCAACTTTACAGTGATGTTCCAATGTATAATAATAAAGACTTAAAACTGCAGATCCTAACAAAACACAATAATGTGATGTTCCAAAACATAATATGTTCCAATAAATAATAAAGATTTTAACCAGTCCTGTAAAACACACACGTATGTGATGTTCCAATGTATGTAATAATAGAAGAATTTCACCAAGTATAGGTAAACCACGATACAAAAGTTATTCCAATGTAATAATAAGTAATGGAATAACAACAGCTTTTCATGAATAAGAAAGAATAACATCCCTTACATTAGTAGGAAATTGAATATCGCAGAGTGTAGTAATGTAATACTCTTCTTCTTTCTCTTATTCTCTATACTTTCTCTCTATAGCTTGAATGAATTGCGTGAAAATAATGAAGCACTAGGCCTCTATTTATAGAAGATTTCTAGCTTAGCACTTGAAATGTGAAAAGGCAAGTGGCTCGACGAATCGTGATGATGAAAAGAAAAGTGGTTCGATCACCAGAATGTGAAACACCAAGTGGTTCGACGCCTATAATGTGAAACGACAATTGGTTCGACGCCTATAATATGAAAAAACCAAGTGGTTTGACGTCTGCAAAGGTAATTACTATCGACGAAGGTAATTACTATCGACGAAGGTAATTACTATCGATTTACTAGAATTACTATCGATTTAAGAGACTCTTAGATGACATATATGCCCCCCCATAAAATAACCAAACTTACCACAAACGCCTCATAATAGACTTTTATATACATCAAGGATTGAATAAATATTACCACAAATCATTTTATTTTTAATCAACACATATTTAATCTTCCAACAATTATTAATCATTTATAACTTGTCGCCTCAATTATTGATTTAATAATATAACATATTATACGTATGATACATCGTGATAATAATTGAATCAATAATATAAGAGATATGATGCAAGAATTATCGTAGAAATAATTGAGTATAAATGAGTGACTTCACGTAAGCATCAATAATCAATACCATGCAGCTACTATGCAACCACGCCAGACATCGTATTACTACTTTCAATATTATCGGGTAGTTCTACGCTTTTTTCATAAAGTATTTTTGTCGCTTTCGCCCACCAATATTTTCATAAAGTATTTTTGTCGCTTTCAATCCAACAATAATTCCCCGACCAAACGAATATTTTATAACAACTTGCTTACTTTGCAAATTTTATAAATATTACCCACAACTATAACATTATATCAAATTTACTCCATAATATTCAAAAATAATATTTATAGAAAATTCATCTTTATTTATAAAAGTTGGGGTCTTACATCAAGTATTTTCAAAGAGATATGATCGACAGGTAACGTGAAAGTGTTGATTTGAACAAGATTTATAAATAGTGGAGGTAACGAAGGTTTCTCCCAACCGAAGTTAAAACAGATATATCCAAGTCTAACTTCTCCGAGTTCACTTCAAACATCGAACACAACTAGGTGAAATAAAAGAGTAAGTAGAATCCCAGATTCAACACTAGATAGACTTCACAAGAGTTTATGACTAACATACCGATAATTTTATTCAGTTCCTTGTCACGAAAAAAAAAAACGCCTCTTAAACTACCGGCTTTGACTTTTCTGGGATGACCTTTGGTGCCTCCATCCTAGTTGAACTTGTCTTCAATGAACGATAAAATTGGGCTAAGTGACCTTCTCTTCCACAATTATAACATGCTTTGACTAAGATCGCTGCTAGCTTTGACCTGATGTGTCCTCCCTCCGCATTTGAGCATATGATAGTGGTCGCTTCTCCTTCCTTAACAAAGGGTGCCGGTGTCAGACGATCTTTCCATCATTGTTGAATCTCCTCTTCTTGAAATGTCCATTCTTATTGTTTTGACCATGATTACCACCGAAGTAGTTACCATTTCTGGCATGTTGATTCCCTCCATGCTTATTGTCACCGCTTGATGATCAAGTATCACCCAGATATCATTTTTTCTACCGCTTCTTTTGGTTGTTGACTCATTATCGCGGCTCCACTAATCGAGCCCTATCGACAACATCCTAATACAAACATAGTTTATGAGAAATAAGATATCGACGATCTCCGGCTTCAAACCTCTTAAAAATATACGCGCCATTCTCTCTTCATTATCAACTAAGTGATGCAAATCGAGACAACTCGCAAACATGGCTTCAGATTACTTACACTCTGGCCATGTTGTTTTGCTTCTAACTTGATAAATTCCACCTCCTTCATGTGACGTAATGCTTTCGAAAGTATTGTCATTGAATGCCTCTTAAACTTCTCCCAAGACCTTTCGAAAGTGTGTCAAGTCAGGGTACATTTTACGTATTCCCACCAAAGATCCGCCTTCTTCACGCAACATAAAGGAGGTAAGGAACCTTTTTCTCCTGAGCATCCCAAGACATCAAATATCTTGGTGATCTACTTTAACCACGCCTCCGCCTTTAAGTTGTTCTCGATTTCCCAAAACTTCGGTGGTCCCAACTCCTTGAATTATTTAGCGTGACCAACCGTGGGCTGCACATTGTTTCCTCCTTCATTATGAATGGTGAGCCGCCTCACCGATGTTGCATGAATTTTAAAAGCTCCTAAACGCACTGCCATTTGTCAATTGATCGCTGTTGTTGTTTATAGAGGATTATCGCCATCCTCGCTGCACATTGTCCTCGATTATTGATTTGTGGAGAATCAACGGCCTCTCCTGTGGCTTCATTGTTATTCTCAACATTCTCTGATGTCATTTTCAGACATCGCCACAAAACAAAATTTAATTGACATGTAACATATTATCCCTATATTCGAATTCACCAATTAAATACCAAATAAACTTGTGTGGGTCATACTAGCCAAGAATTCCCGCCTCTCCCCCTAGTTCTATTCTCACATCCCAGCCAGGATCATATCCTAAGCTTTGATACCAACCGTGACACCCCCAAAATTAGGTATACATCACCCATCTTGAGTTGCCAGATACATGGTACAAAATTCAAATACAAATGTCATGTACAATACGACAAAACATAAACTGTGAGTTTGAATACAAATATTGTCTACTAGAGATTATACAAACTCAAAAGGAGTTCTCATTATAATTATTATCACACTATTTCACGTAATAGTGAGGACTACTAATGCACCATCTAGACCATCACTGCTCCCTCGACTAGTCCCAAATACGCTCTCATTTCCTCAAGAGAATAAAGGAAAGAAAGGGTGAGCTCAACTAGCCCAAGAAGAAATATTATGACTAAGATAATGCAAAATAATTTATCGTTAGCCTTCAACAAAGTTGTTAAACCGATAAAATATAACAACTATCAAGTTTAATCACAATGAACAAGCAATCCATTAGAAGAGTCAAGTAGGAATAAAATCTACTATCTTCTATGATTTAAAAGGTTTTTCATCACTTTTATCACCGACTCACTTTTAATAAATAATCCACATCATCGAATCACCCCTCGCACTACGCCAAGGATATTCTTTAAGATATCACGACTACTTAATTATCCATGCACTACTACCAAAGATAATCGTGTTTTCATCAACTATCCCGATCATGCCATAAAATAATTCATCTTTTGCACTACTACCATATAGAATCCATAGCCATAATCATTCCAAAAACTCGCCCATCAATGCACTACGGGCCCAACGAGGACTTTTTTCCACATCATTTGTAACATTACTTGCTATGATTATACCAATAATCCCCGGTCATAATCATACCAAGTCCATCTATGCACCATGCACTACGATGACTTTCAACATAATATAAGCATAAGGATGATGACAATGATATAAGAATTCAATAAAACAAGTTCAAGAGTTAATTTATCCAGAACCGATAACGCTCAAATTGTCAACATGATATCGCTTTGTAGAGTAAAATTCAAGAATGCTCAGAAGAATATTTCCATGAAAAGATATCGGATGAAGCGCAATTATCAAAGATATTCCACTAATTTCATGGGTATATAAGTCAAAGTTTTAACCAACCGAGTATAATAAAGAATGGAATAACAAAAGAAATCACCACGCATGTGATAGATCAAGACGGCAAAAGTTATTCCAATGTAATAATAAAGGATGGAACAGTCCCACAGAACGCATGTATGTGATATTCCGGCTGCATAATAAATAATGTAACTCAGTCCCAAATAGAACGCATGCATGTGATATTCCAACGGTATAATAAATATGGAATCAGTCCCACAGAACGACGTAATTTATATTCCGATAGAATAATAAAGAACGAATATTAGAAGAATGTCACCATATATAGGGTAGCTTCACAGATACAAAAGTTATTCCAATGTAATAATAAATAATGGAATAATGTAAGTTCTCTTCATGAGTACAAATAAATAACATCCCTTACGAGTACAAAGAAATAATATTTATTACCGTAAAAGAAATCAATATAAGAGTAGGGAAGTAGTAATACTTTTCTATAGTTCTCTTGTAATTCTCTCTCTAGAGTTTCAAAGAATTCAGTAAGAAATAATGAAGGAATGAGCTTCTATTTATAGGAAAATAGAATGAATAAAGAACTAATTTATGAACTATCCAGTATTGATTTACTATTAAACGACTATCCATATTGGTTTACTATTAAAACTTAAAACAATGGTCCATACTAATTTACTATTAAAACTTTAAACCAAATATCCATATCGATTTACTATTATAACTCCACCAATGGGTCATATCGATTTACTTATTATATCTTCAACCAACTATTCTAAAATTAGCACATCTCCTCATGGAATAATATTGTACCCAAATACCCGAATGCACAATACTAGAGTGAATAGTAACTGTGTGAATAAGAACTCATGAATAAGAACTCGTGAATAAGAACTCATGAATAAGAACTCATGAATAAGAATCTCATGAATAGTAACTCAAGAATAGTAACTCGTGAATAAGAACTCATGAATAGTACTTCGACACCTAAAAATGTCCCTAATACCCGATTAAACAATATATCATATTATGCATGATATTATAACAATAATTGAATCAATAATATGAGAGATATGATGCAACAATTATCGCCGTAATAATCGAGTATAACCGAAAGTGACTTCTCACGTAAGCATCAATAATCAATAACGCAAAGCTATCGCATACACCCACGCCAGACATCGCATTTCTTAACACCGGTGTTTCAAAACTAAATGGTAAAACTTCCGCCGTTATTTTTATAAAGTATTTTTTGTCAAGCTTCTATCCGACAATAATTTCGCTAGGGTCCACTAATGATTGTAAATTCATTGCATTTGATATTCCTCGACAAAAAGAATATTCCCCACCAATCGAATATTATACAACCACTTGCTTACTTTTCAAAATTTGTAAATATTACCCACAACTATAACATTACATCAAATCAACACCATAATATAAAAAAAAATTATTTCGAGAAAATTAAATCTTTATTCATAAAATCTGGGGTCTCACATAGTGGACATGTAATACTACAATTACCAATCGACAACTCGATCACAAAACATCAGATCATGAAGTTCTGGCCATCCTAAGTCACTGTCAGACGTGTCCTCGTTTTCTGTAAACCTGTGCGCTCGACTTCGGTACAATCCAAATTCCAAATATTTCTAGGTTCTGATCATTGGTTTTGTGTTTTTATGATTCATACATGTAGAATTTATGCCAAGGAACAACGAGATGTCCATATCTCAGCCCAAAAACATCACA
Source organism: Panax ginseng (assembly GCA_020205605.1). NCBI lineage: Eukaryota > Viridiplantae > Streptophyta > Magnoliopsida > Apiales > Araliaceae > Panax > Panax ginseng. The sequence continues at coordinate 88,924,960 of CM035140.1, forward strand.
ATCGCCAGATTCAATCTGGTCAAAGGTTGTTAGAAAAATCGCTTCTACCGCTTCGGTTTTCCTTAAATAGCACTTTTTCTCAATCGGGTCAAGTTTGACCACTACACTACACTTGATATGTCAATGATATAAATGATCTAAAACCATGGAATCAAAGAACATATAATGTATTACAAGTATGTTACAACAATATCAACATAACACAAAAACCTCGACAGATCAAGAGGCTTAAAAATCTTGTCAAATGAGATATTTTAAATTTCGGGTTGCCCAGATTGGTGGTTGGTCATGCCCTTGGCCAATCAAGGTTTCAATTGCTAATAACTTTATATCCGTGCATCAAATGGTACCGATTCAACTTGTGCCTTAAAGACAACATTACAAGCTACATATGACAACTTTAAAACATCAAAATAAATAACAAACGAACAAGAATCATGGCTCCTTTACATTAGCTTGTTGAACCACAAATTTTGTTCTTGGATAGATTTTGAAAACACCATTTTAAGGCACTTTGATGCTATGGATATATGTTTGATCATCATAGATCAACATAAAACATCCTCTAGCAAGAATCTAAACACAAAAACACAAAAGTTTTTTAAGCATACAAGATCAAATTAGATTTTAGGGTTTATACCTTCTTTTTTATTCTAAATCTTGATCTTTGATCTCCATTATGAACTCGATGTTTCTAGAGGTGTTTAAGTGACTAATCTACTATAAAATTTCAGAGGTTCTTGTGGGAGAGAGAGAGTTGGTAAGAGCTTGGTTGAAAAATAAGCAAAATTATGTGATTTTCTCTAAATCTCTTATATAACTTGACATGTTGCTAGATCTAATGTGTTGGATTGATTTTCAGCTGAGTTCGATGTCCCAAAGTCAATATGGTTGCTTACCAACTAAAGTTACAGTACATTTTGCAAGTTACATATTAAAATAAACTAAAAGGGCATTTTGGTCATTTACAAAATAAATTTAATGGCAAATATGGAATTTGTACAAACCATTAGGGTTTAACCCTAAGGTCCTAACCCTTAGGTTTTATATAATTAGTTTTTATAATTTCCAAATTAGGTTTTTATTAGAAAATAAAATTTCCAAATTATAATTAGGGTTTGTAAAATATAAATTAAGATAACTAAAATATAATTAGGGTTTTCTAATCATATTAAAGTTTAATAAACACATTAGCCTTGCCAATTAGGATTGTGGTTTCCTAATTTAGGGTTTAGGATTCCAAAATATGAAATTAGGGTTTCGATCACTCGCATAATTAGGGTTTTCAACTGCATATAATTGATTATCTAAATCGTAGATTAGGTTTCTAATCCCTTATTAGGGTTTATTAATTACAAACCTTATCCGATCAATCATTGATCAATAAATCTCTTCTTCTAAACACATACTCATTAATATAATTATTTTAATTATATTTTCATCGAATCCCTATCCGAACTTAGGGTTAGGGTTTCTAATCTTGTTACACAATTCTACTCTAATTTTATTAGTCAATGCACAAATTGACCTTCTCGAGACTCGTATCACGTAAACTTGTCACAAAATTAATAATCAATATTAATATTAATAAAAAAAAATTATTCACAAATTTTGGATTATTCAAATCCCGTTATCATATTTCACCCCTCCTTAAAAGGATTTCGTCCCTCTAATCACCACTTTCTTATTCTCTACAATCTTTTAAAGTTGTATCATCAATTCATTTTATCAACATAATATTAATTTGTGTTTCAAATTTAACCGGCTGACTTGAATCTTTAAAAGAAAATACAGCTCACGAATATCTAACTCATATTACTCGCTGTAATTACATTTCTAAACGAAATCATTACATCTTACCACCTCCCGAGAAGCCACTGCAATGATCTTGGCGTCATTATGTTAAATGTACCGGACGGTTGGTCTTCCTCGGTCGAAAGGTCCTCGAAGTTACCAAGGTTCCACCACTGTGTCCCTTTATCGACACTTTCCTTCTCCGCATTCTTCTTCTGACAGTTTTTGAACCAAATGATCAGTCGATCCGCATGCAAAGCAACCTTGTATCTTCTTCGGACTGGGACAATTGGGCGACATGTGCCCCTCTTGCCCGCAGTTATAGCAAACTCCCTTCTTCTTCAAGAAAACTCCAGCATGGTTCTTCCCACAATTTGAACATGGATCCCTTCCTTTCCTATTATCTTTTTGTTTTATTACCCAACCTGGTATTCTCGCCCATTTCCTCTTATTCGGATTACTACCCCAATCGCTTCCACCATCATTTGTCTTCTTCTTCTTCTCTTCGATGAAATCGAGATGCAAATTTGCTCCTCCTTCAAAGAATTAATGATTTTTCCATCAAAGCCGCTAACGATTGATCTCAAATACGTACTTTTACTTTATTGTATATACTCTGGCCTCAACCCATTCTTAAACCTTCATTTTTTCAGTAATTCAGATCCACCGAGAGAGGTGCAAACCTTGCTAATTCAAGTGAATTTAGCAAAATATTTCGTAAATAGACATATTCTCCTCGCTTTAGTTCTAGAAACTTGACTTCCATCGAGCTTGCATACTTGTTGAAAAGTAATTCTCAAAGAACATTTCTTTAAATCTTGTGCACGCTACCATCATTGTATACCGGCTACCTCGCTTGGTTAGTCTCCCACCAGTAATTGGCTTCTCCCTTCATCAGATAAGTTGCAAAAGCTATCTTTTGCTCTTCAGCCACACGCGCAATGATGAATTCTTTCTCCATCTCCTTCACCCAAGTTTGGGCTTCAATCGAATTTGTGGTCCCTTTGAATTCAAAGCGGTCCTACCACTTTAAAAGTCCTTGAAGTTAGCCAATCTATCACCGGTTCGATTCCTCACTCTTCCTCAGTTTCGAGCTCTATTCTCCATAGCTTGGGCTAATATATCCGCAAAGTTTTGCATCGGAGTCACTTTGACCTCCTTCATTATTCAATTTACTCTTCTCTTTGATTTCGATTCATTGCCTAGGCGGTATGATCCCGATTTAAATTAAAATCTTATATTAATTCTCTTTCTTTACACAAATTCTTAACACAATAAGAATTCAAATAACATAATTCTCATATAATTGCATATTTATTCAAATAGCATACATAGTGCATTTAGTACTTCATATATTACTATCCCTTTTTAAATCATATCGATTAGTAACACAACTTTACATAAAAAGTTGCAATTCTCAATTCACATAGTTATTACTAGTTCGTCAAACTTACCACACTTATGAGTTCAGAACTTGCCACAATTATATGAGTGTATGAACTTATCCTAGCTCGCACCTTTAGGCGTCCATTCACGAGAGGTTCAAAATATTTCATATAATCATGAGTCATTAACTCATACAATAAGTATGAGTTTTAAGAACACATAAATTAATCTTAATCTTATATTCATATAGAAAATAAAGATTTCATTCATAAAACATATATATTTACATATACTTAAAACATCGCTCCTCGATATTACAACACTTAATATCAAAAGCTTCTACCCCAAAAGATACTAACGCTCAAACTTAAGCTATCTACCATTCCACTCCCTTCATCGCTTCTTCTTGTTGGGACACTTGTTGAATCATGACCCGCTTTCCTACATTAAAAACACTTCTCAAATTTGACTTAGGACAATGCAAAGAAATATGTCCTTCTTTGCTTACAATTAAAGCACACATTCTTCCACATCATTCATTCTCCATGAGTCTTCCCACACTTGCTACATGCTTGCTTCTTCTTCGAGCTTGACTTTTTCGTAATTAGGGATGCCGTTGTCCCTCTTTCTTTTTTCTTGTCTTTTCTTGCTTGATTGTCCTTCGTGATGATCCACCACCTTCGCGCTTCATCCTTTCTACCGTGCCTTTTGAGCTCGCTCCTTTCTTCACTCATTTTGCCTAACGCTTGCCTTCATCTTCCACGTCATTCAAGAGAAATGCCTTACTCGAGTTCTTGAACTTCTATTGCCTAGTTGATCTTGTTCTTCAACTTTAGTCTTATTCCTTTAACTCCACCCCTAGCTTGCTCAAACTCCGCCTCCTCATCTCCACTCAAGATATCTCGGATAATCATCATGATCGCTCCCTAGATTGACCATAGGTTCATCTTCTTCCACCTTCTCCATCGATTCGCTTTTACAAGCACCCCCTGGCTCTACTAAAGATTGGTGCACAGCGGCCAACATCTCTACATTCGCTTCCTCTTCTCCCAGACATCCTACAATCAGCTTTAAATAACTTGATTAGTACTCCATCAAGACAAACTTCTCACACTATGTACACTTACCTCACTATTAATTCACTTGGTAATCCTCACTTAGAACTCTAAATGAGTTTTCTCTATCTCGCATATGGTTTATAATCCTAGCGTTTTCTTCAACCCCACTTAAGGTTTATAACCTATAACTCTTTTCTACCAACTTATGACACCTCGTCACTACACTTTGATACCAACTCGCTGACACCCCAAATCCAAGGTTACCCTAACCCCGAGTTTGGTGTTCACGATCCACAATATAATAACATCTAACTACACATTTAAATTTAAATAGGAATACATAACTCATTAACATATGTTCTTAATACATAAGTCCTGTGTCCCTTAACCTTAACATTACTGTAAATATTCTCAGAGATATACAAAAGGGTTTACAATACAATACAACATAATAATAATATTGTTCATTATACTACTCCAAAGATCTCGCCTTTGCCTTTGTTCTTCTTTTCGACGTTGGCCCTCTTCATTCCTAATGAAATATTTTATTTATATAGAAGGGTGAGCAACAAAGTTTGCCTCCGAAGTTAAGACATACAAGAAATGAATACGAATTAATAGAATAGCATCTATATCTATTTTGATAAAATGAAACCAAAGTTCTATGAACTTTGAAATAGTGAACAAATCGTTAATCAATAACAAGTCTTCACAGTATTCTAAGCAACGCTTAATAATTTGATAATGAAAGAGTACAATGCTTTCAAAGTTTCTACGATGTTCTATTGAATAATCAAGAATCAAATCTACCTAATTACAAAGTGGAAATGTTTTCCAGATTTATCTTGAAATGCGATCCATTGATCTAGAACTTCTACTTTTCTGCATCTATCAAAGATTTACTTTGATACATACGCAGGAGTATCAGATAACCATAAAGATTAAATCATACCCTCTTGCAAGTACTTAGAGCTCCCGCCTCCTTTTGTACCCTATATTATGCATAATACTTAGGTGTATGCATAGATACGTCTCTAATATACGACTTAAAATGTTCCCTTTATATAAAAGGTTGTTCTTCCGGCCCCTAATCAAGATTTGATTTAACAACGAAATTTAATGATTTCAATTTCTATTTACTTATCGATCGAGCCTAAATAATTGGCATCGATCTATCAATGACAATTGAATTCTCTTCTCCTCGATCTATCAAGTTCTAACAAATGTCTGCTCAGCCGTAATAATTAGCTAAGATATTTCTCAACATAATTTGACAATAAATGAGAATTATCTCAGACATCAATTCTATCTTCTACTAATATGAATATCCAACAACAGCTTATTCTACAAATGTATATTCTCCTAATCAAGAATTCAATTTGAATTATTAATCATGCACTAACCAAATAATCAATAATAATTCCATGGACATGGTATAATTAGCAATAATTAACCATTATAATAATTGAATGAATATAACTCAAGGGTTGAGTTAGGAAACTTAGCATCTTCCGCTTGACTTCTGAAGCTACACAATAATAAATTATCTCATGCGTTCGTAAGACCTATAACCAATAATATCAATCTCACAATTAGCACAAGAATTCATAACACGAACACCGTGATTCATACCAAACTTCTCTAGGCACATTACCACATAATCACATTAGTGTTTATAACCTATATAAACACCCAACAAGTCTAACTAGTTCGATTCCGTTTGGACTTTGGTCCATTCTCTGTTAAGTTACGGTCACCCTATCCGATAATTAACACATTGATTGTCAATTAAACTTGGTCTTTAAGCTTCAATATTATTTAAGATAAGTCATTTATCATTTATAATATTTTCAGAAGCTTTTAATAATTTATAATAATTTTTTCAAACACTTAACACTCAAATTTTTTAAATGATTTAATTATCAAATAATCTTATCATTATTAATATTTAATAATATAAAATATTAATAACATACTTGTCAAAAATATTAAAGTTATTTTTAATAACTTAAAATATTTTAAATCATCAATATTCTACTTAATTAATTTTTAAAATAATTAAAATTATTTTTAAATCATCACCATTAATATCTAATCATTAATGAAATTATTATCAAAATATTAAAAGTCATTAATTATAACTTGAAATATTTTTAAAACATTTATCTCATTCTTAAATGATTTTTAAATCAATAAAATCATTTTTAATTCATTTATTTAATATAATAATTAAATAAATCTAATATCATTAATATTAATTTATTAATGAGAATTCTCCAAAAAATATTGAAAATTATATTTTATAATTCAAAAATATTTTCTAACACTTTATTCTTATTTAAATGATTTTAAATCAATAAAACTATTTTTAACTTATTTATTTAATTTAATAATTAAATAAATCTAATATCATTAATATTAATTTATTAATGAGAAATTCTCCAAAATATTAAAAGTTACATTTTAACTCAAAATATTTTTTAAATACATTATTCTTATTTAAAATGATTTTTATATAATTAAAATTATTTTTCTCTAATTTATTTAATATACTAATTAAATAAATTAAATATCATTTCTATTCAAATAATTATAATTATTTAAGAAAAATGTCCCAAATAATTAAAAGTTATTTTTCGTAATTTAAAATTATTTTTAAAACCATTTTTAGTAATTTTAGAATTTATTTCTATTTTAAATAATTTCTGAGAATATTCTTAAATTAGAAAATAATAAAAACCATCGCTAAAGACCTTTAGCGACATTAAAGCGTCATCATGTGGTGTTCTTGAGCTCAAGAACAACATTTGACAATGGCTAAGATAAGGGTCATGTTTGACCGACTTAAATTCTCTGTTTAAAATCGCTTCGGGCTAATCAAATTTTTCTCAAGTAGTGGACATGTAATACTACAATTACTAATCGACAACTCGATCACAAACATCGATCATGGGTTCTCGCCATCCTAAGTCATCGTCAGACGTTGTCTCGGTTTTCCGTAAACCTGTGCGCTCGACCGATACTATCCAAATCCAAATATTTCTAGGTTCCGATAATTGGTTTTGTGTTTTTTATGATTCATACATTTAGAATTTTTTGCCAAGGAACAACCAGATGTCCATATCTCACAAAACATTTCAAAACATCATCAATTCGCCTCATGATTCAACCGGGTCAAAGGTTGTCGAAAAACGCTTTCCACTATTGTTTCTAGGTTTTCCAAAAAACAACACTTCGCCTCAACCGGGATAAGGTTTTGACCACCTCACTACACTCCCAAAGTCATGATATGATAATGTCGATGATATAAAAATGATCTAAAACCATGGAATCAAAGAATATTATAATATCACCGGTAACTACCGTCAGCTATCATCATTGAATAATCTTTGATTGTGATTCTATAATATTATTATTTGTGAATAATTAATTATTGATTTATATGATTGTGATTCTTTTTTTAAATATTATTTGTGAATAATTAATTATTGATTTATATGATGTGAAAAAATATTTATTTTATGTGGATATAGATGGAAAAATTTTTAAAGTGAAATTGTTGAAAATCGATATTTTATCTTTTACCGATAAAATAATATTTTATTATATTATTATAATATAATAATGATGATATTTTTTAAAATGAATGTGGGATATATGGTATATGAGAAGAAAGAGTATTTTTTGTTGCAAAAGTTGTTTTAAAACATATTAAAACATGTCCAGTGGGCCTATTTCTTGAATGAAATTTAATTATAGCTTATAAAATCGTCCGTTTGTGGATTTCGATCAATTTTTGTTTGGAATTTGGAAAAACTTTCTTCTGCAAAGTTGTAGATAATAAAATTTCCTATGGAAAAGACATGTGGTTTGAATTTTTCTGACAAAAGGGTTATTTATTATGAATTATTGAAGTTCCGAAGTTCTAGAATAATTGATTTTTGAAGTTTTAAATATTTTTTATAAGAAAAACGTTTTTTTTATTTAGGTGAGGTGTGGTGGCTAATTTGAATAAGATTAGGTGTGCGTAAGAATTTAATAAATACATATTATTAATTTATTAAATTTTCTGCTTCGGTGTTCTAAGCATTTTCCTATAAATAGGGTGCTTAGGTTAGAATAGAAAATCACACCAGAAACTGAAGTTTTCTCTCTCTTTCTCTCTCGATATATTGAGCTTATTCTTGTGAGTATTTTAATACTTTGAGTGTTGCTATTCGGTGCAAGTTCAAATCATAGCTTATATCCGATGTTTCAGCTAAAAGTCTTGTCTTTACTGAGGTAAGGGATGTTGTTTTCTTCTTAAATGATATTATTTTCTTCAATATCATTATGCCAAAATACTAGTCTAAACTTTTTATCAAATTTGGAACTTTTAATTGTAGGGTTACTATTCACGATATAATCGGCCTTATTCACGTATCTGATCTTATTCACGAATACGGCCTTATTCACGGAAAAAAATTAAATATTCGTTTTTAAGTCCAAATATCTATTATGGATCTTAGCTTTGATTGTATCCATGTTTTTGATCATTTTTGAATTTTACTCCACTATGATTATTTATGAGGTATTTTTGGACATGGAATAGGTGAAATCTGAATCCTTAATATTTATTCTTTTGTTTCCTTTAGATTCATTTTCTTTAAAATATTTTTTATCATCATCCTCGAATCCTAAATGATGATATAATTGAATATCTTTGGCTTTGTAGTGCAAAAGATTAATGATTTCGATGAATATCTTTGGCCGTGAGTCAAAAAGATGAGCAGTGTTTAGATGAACATGACCATATCGGGTGAATATCTTTTTGGCATGTAGATGCAAAGATGAATATTTGATTCGGATATATGTTGATTGATGTTCTGAGGATAAAATGTTGACGATGGACTTTTAAATTCATATATAGAGGATAGTAGACTTTATCCTCTATTTAACTCTTCTAATGAATTATTATTTCATTGCGAATGTTGATTTAAAACTTGTTGTCTATTGTATTCTATTAGATTTTCCTGTTGAAGACTAACGATAATTTGTTCTATATTATCTTGGTCATAATATTCTTTACTAGGCTAGTTGAGCTCACCCTTTTTCCTTTTGTTCTATTTTCTTCTTAGGAGGCGAGAATGTAGCGAGTATTAGTTAGAGTATAGAATGAAGGTTCTAGAAAGTTGTTTTAGTAGTCCTCACCATTTTTATAAAATAATGTATCAATAATTGTAATGAGGACTTATTTGAGTGTGGATATTGTCTAGATGACAATATTTGTATTTAAACTCATAGTTTTTATGTTGTACTAATAAAGTTGTAGTTGTTTACGTGTCATGTATTTTGACGACTCGAATGGGTGTTGTGTATATACTTTTTTTGGGGCGTCCACGTTGGTTGCTTACTGACTAAAGTTGCTAGCACATTTTGCAAGTTACATATTAAAATAAACTAAAGGGCATTTGGTCGTTTATAAAATAAATTTAATGGCAAACATGGAATTTGTATGAAACCCTTAGGTTTAACCCTTATGCTACGTTTGGATTGAAGAAATGGAATAGAGTAGAGAATGGAATAGATGAGGGAATGGAATAAGGAAGGGAATGGAATGATTTTTTTTAATATTCCATGCAAAGTATTTAGTTGATGTTATGAATACATCTAAGAATAAAATAAATAATTAGAAAGTGACCTAAATACCCCTCAAATGTTCAAATTTAATTTAAATTCAATTTATATTAAAAATTAACACATATTTCTCTAGATTTTTTATAATTATATTCTTCTTCTTTTTTTACTATACTTTTTACATATAATTATATATATATATATATATATATATATATAAAATGTTTATATATAAAATATATATAAAAGGGTAAGAGATGTATACATAATCACATAATATTATTTTTTTTTTTTGGTGGGGGTGGCGTGGGGGTGGGGTGGGGTGGGGGGTGGGGTGTATACATAATCACATAATATTATTTTTTGGGTGGGGGTGGGGGGTGGGGTGTGGGTGTGGGTGTGGGGGTATGGGTGGGGTGGAGTGTGGGTGGGGTGGGGGTATGGGTGGGGGTGGGTGGAGTGGGTGGGGGTGTGGGTGTGGGGGTGTGGGGGTATGGGTGGGGTGGGGGTGGGTGGGGTGGGCTATGGGGTGGGTGGGGTGGGGGTGGGTGGGAGGGTGGTGAGGTGTATACGTAATCACATAATATTATTTTTGGGGTGGGGTGGGGTGGGGTGGGGTGGAGAGTGGGGGATGGGGTGGGGTGGGCATGGGGGGGTAGGTGGGGTGGTCATGGGGGTAGAGTGGGGTGGGCATGGGGGGGTGGGTGGGGGTGGGCATGGGGGGTGGGTGGGGTGGGCATGGGGTGGGGGTGATGGTAAGGGTGTATACATAATCACATAATATTATTTTTTTGGAAATCGATAGATTGATTGAATGAAGAATATGGAACCTATTTTATTTTAAGGGCATATTTGTCAATTACTTAAAAATAATAGATGGAATAAGTTATTCTGACCCCCCCTTCTTCACAGAATAAAATTATAATTTTAAGTTAACACTTATTCCACTAGGAATACATTATTCATTGGAATAAACAAACCCGAAACAACATTTTTATCATTCCAATGGAATGATTCATTCTATTCTCTCTTCTGTTCCATCGATCCAAGCGTAGCATTAGGGTTTAACCCTAAGGTTCTAACCATAGGTTTTACATAAATGGATTCTATAATTTCCAAATTAGGGTTTTATTAGAAAAAATAAAATTTCCAAATTACAATTAGGGTTTGTAAATATAAATTAAGATAACTAAAAAATAATTACGGTTTTCTAATCATATTAAAGTTTAATAAACAAATTTGCCTTGCCCGATTAGGATTAGGGTTTCCTAATTTAGGGTTTAGGATTCTCGAATATGAAATTAGGGTTTCTCGGCACGTCTGATTAGGTTTTCAAACATGCAAATTGATTTTCTAAATCTGAGATTAGGGTTTCTAATCCCTTATTAGGGTTTATTAATTACAAACCTTATCAGATCAATCATTGATCAATAAATCTTCTTGATGTGAAACACATACTCATTAATATAATTATTTTAATTATATTTTCTATTGAATCTATCCAGAACTTAGGGTTAGGGTTTCTAATCTTGTTACACAAACTCTTACTCTAATTTTATTAGTCAATACACAAATTGACCTTCTCCTTAGAGACTCGTATCATGAAACTTGTTAAAAAATTAAAATCAATATTACTATTAATAATAAAAAAATTATTACGCAAATTTTGGATTATTCAAAAATCCGGGTTATCCGCAATGTGCAAATTTTACAAAATAATGAAGTGGTTATAAAATATTCATTGTTGTTAGGGAATATTCGGTTTGGTTAAATGGAACGTTACGTACGCCGAAGAATATTCGTGCAATGGTAGCAGCATCCATTTGTGGGCCCATAATGGATAGCGGTCGGATGAAGAAAATGACAAATTTGACTTTTTACAAATAACGAGCGTAGTCGTTATTCAGGTGTATCTTGTTGGAATACACGGTGGATAAAATACGATGTCTTGGCATGGTTGCACGATAGCACGGTATTACCGCCAGTATTTTTGAATTATTGATTCTTACGTGAGAAGGCACTTTACTCAATAATTGTTATAGTAATTATTATTCAATATTTTATTTTATTGATTCATAATTGCCGTGTTGATATTTTATATTATTGTTGTTTGATAATTGTCACTACGGTATCTCCATTATCGGATCAATAATTCATATTATTTGAATAATATTATTAGATATCATTATTGGCAATGTCTAAAAAGTTACATCGATGAGAGGTTTGGTCACCTTAATTGCCTTAGTAAGGAGAAATCCTTATCGGAAAGCCCCTCTTTCCGAGGAGCCGCTTTGGTTGTCGTAATTGTGATTCTTTAATATTATTTGTGAATAATTAATTATTGATTTATATGATAAGGAAATATTTATTTTATGTGGATATAAATGATGGATATATTTATTATGGTTATAAATGAAGGGATTATTGATGAGTGTTTTATCGGTATTTTGTCGAAAATAGAAAATCATTCGTATGTGGATTTAGGATATTTTTCGATTTGAATTTGGAAAAACTTTCTTCTAAAAAGTTGTAGAGGATTAAATTTCCTATGAAAAGCACATGAGATTCAAATTTTTTGACGATAAAAGGGCTATTTATTATGAATTGTTGAAGTTCGAGAAAAATAAAATATTTTTATTAAAATATATGGTAGGACCCACTTTTGGTTGGTGAGTAATAAAATGTCTTTGGAATTTATTTTCAAAAGTGGTGGGCTTGAATAGTAGCGGTTTAAAGCCATCGTGTAGCGAAAAGTTAGTCTGCTATGGCTATCTAAGCATTTTCCTATAAATTGGGTGCTTAGTTAGAATTGAAAATCACACTAGAAACAAGTTTTCTCTCTTTCTCTCTCTATATTATCGTGCGTATTTTGTGAGTATTTAGATACCTTGTGAGTTTTTATTCATCAGTGCAAGTTTCCTTCGACTTTATATCTGATACTCCGATCAGAAGTACCGTTATTTTGAGGTAAGGGATGTTATTTTCTTGATATCATTATTTCTTCAAATATTGGTGCTAACTTTTATCAAATTTGGAACTTTTGTGTTGGGATTACTATTCACGTATCTTGATACTTATTCCGCATTATCGACACTTATTCACGAATATTTAGCGACACTATTCACCAAAAATGAAAATTTTCTCCTTTTTGTCCAGATATACATTATGGTTCTATCTTTGATTGTATCCATGTTTTGATCTTTATTTTTGAATTCTACTTAAAAATTGGTTATTATGGAGTATTATTGATCTTGGATAAAGCTGTGATCACGAATCCTAATATTTGTCCTTTCGTCTCAATTGAATTCGTTTTCTTTAAGATGTTTTCATCATCCAGTCCTAAATGATGATATTACTTGAATATATTTGGGCACGTAGTCGCGAAGATGAATGATTAATCAATGAATATCTTTGGCCGTAGGTGAAAAAGATGAACAGGTGTTTAGATGAACATGACCAATGATGAATATCTTTAGCATGTAGTGCAAAGATGAATATTTGATTCAAGATGTATATTGATTGATGTTACAGAATAAAATATTGATGATGGACTTTTATAAGACCGAATTTTATGAAATAAAAGTATTCAATTTTTCTATTTAGTAAATAGTTAAATTGATAAAAGTTTAAAGTTAAAGGGTGATATGAAATTTTTTTTCAAAATAAATGATGGTTATAAAATACTCATTATTGTTTGGGGAATATTCGTTTGGTGTGTGGAATATTCTTTTTGTCGGGAATATTAAATGCGACAATATGACCATTTAATGGGCCCCATAACGAGAATAAGCTGTCGGATGAAAAAAAATGACAAATTTGAGTTTTTAAATATAGGCGTAATTATTCTGCAATTAACATTTGTTGGAATACACGGTGGTTAAAATAATGTCTGGCGTTGTTGCCGCGATAGCACTTTGCGGTATTGCACAATATTTTTGAATTATTGATTCTTACGTGAAGACACTACTCGATAATTGTTACATAATTCTTTATTCAATATTTTATTTTATTGATTCAATAATTCTTGCGTTGATATTTTATATTATTGTTGTTTCAATAATTGTCATTTGCATATATTTCCCATTATCGGATCAATAATTCATATTATTTGAATAATATTATTAGATAACATTATTGGCAATGTCTAGAAAGTTACATCGAGGAGAGGTTTGGTCACCTAATTGCGGCGCGATGAGGAGAAATCCTTATCGGAAAGCCCTCTCTTTCTGAAGGCTACATACAGTTGTCATTATTGTGATTACATAATATTATTTGTGAATAATTAATTATTGATTTATATGATAAGAAAATATTTATTTGATGTGGATATAAATGATGGATTTATTTATGTGGTTATAAATGAAGGAATTAATGTTGAGGTGTTTTATCGGTATTTTATCGGGATTGGAGGTATTAAAAGATCAAATCGGTTATTCTTAAAAGCTATTATTGTGTGAGTTATAATTTTAATCAAATAGTTGGATCGTTGTGATTTTGGATATGTTATACATATATAAGTTGAGTATATATCCACAAATTTTGAGCGAATTTAAAATTAACGAATGATTTGTTATGAATTTTAAAAGTGTTGAAAATCATCCATTTGTGGATTTGGGATATTTTGTCTAGGATTTTGAAAAACTTAAAGCTACAAAGTTGTAGAAATTCGATTTAAGTGTGGAATGGACATAAAATTAATATTTTTTTTCGATAAATGGGCTATTTTCTATGAATTATTGAAGTTTGAAAAAATAAATAATTTTATTAAAATTATGGTGGGACCCACTTTTGGTTGTTTGAAACATGTGAATTTGGGTTTTTTTCAAGTGGGCATTAAGGCTTTACTGGTTGGTTGGCATGGGAAGAAATGAAAAATTATAATAATATTTTATTATTTTAGTCTCCTTTAGTAGTTCTAGCATTTTCTATAAATAGGTGCTTAAGTTAGAATTGAAAATCACACGAAAAACATAAGTTTTCTCTCTCTATATTATCGAGCGTATTTTGTGAGTATTTAGATACTTTGAGAGTTGCTATTCGATTGCAAGTTTCCTTGGCTTTATCATCGATATTCGATCGAAATCTTTTGCTCTTTTGAGGTAAAGGATTTTAAGGGTTATTATGTTTTTTAGTTTTAAGTAATTTTTAGACCTTCAAAAATTGCAGAAAAATTTGAAATGATAATTTGATGAGTTTTCTAGATTGTGTCCAAAATGGCGATTTTGGATGTATAGATTAAGAGTTATGAATTTTATGGGAAAAAGACTATTTTAAAAAGTAAACCCTTATAACTCCTTGTGGTTAACTCCAAAATTGGTGAAATTTTTATTGGGAGTACATGTATATATGATATATACTCTGTAAATTTTGGAATTTTTGGATAAAAGTACAATTTATGATAAATGTCTAAATATTAATTGTTTTGGCCGTATGAAAAATAGTAAATGAATTTTAAAAATTAGAGAAAATATATATTCAATATGGAACTATATTACGCTAAATCGAAAAAAAAATTTGTTTGTCTTGATTTGGTATTTTTCATGAAAATGGACTAGTTATGAGTAAATGAATTAAATATGTTATGTGAAGTAAGAAAATTGGAAAATAGGATTTTATGGCTTGAGAATCCTATATGAGGTATATCTGATTTTTGATGAGGGTTTTGGTTATTGGTGATGAAATCTTATGAGTTTGGCATTTAGGATGATTAAATGCATTATTTAGTAAAGTGTAAACAATTAAAATAAATTATTTATAAGTTTAAGAAATGTTATTCTTTCAATATCATTATCTAAAAATATTGGTATGGATTTTATTGTGGAATTTCTACCTTTTTCATGTAGGGTTACTATTCATGAGTTACTATTCACGAGTTACTATTCACGGAGTTACTATTCATGACAAAAAATTGGTTTCTTTTTAACCCAAATTATCGTTGATTTATGAATCTTACTCTTGAAATTAAATCCATATTTTGATTATATTATTTTATTATCATATATAACATTTTATAATCACGGTGAAGAAATTTCTCTTTGACTTGAGTGTAAAGATGGGTAGATTATTGGTATGATCGTGACTATGGGTTCTCTTTGGCGATGGTGCAAAGTTGAATTGTTGATTGGTATGATCATGACCATTGAATTTATAATTGAATATCTTTAGCTTAAGTGCAAAGGTGAATTGATCAACATGGTTATAATTATTGTTTATATAAATTAAAAATGATTATGTATTTCTTTGAGATATTAATATCTTTGGCACGTAGTGCAAAGATGAATTATTTGTTGAATATCTTTGGCTTGTAGTGCAAAGATGACATTGTTGTTGAATATCTTTGGCACGTAGTGCAAAGATGATGCATTGTTGAATATCTTTGGCACGTAGTGCAAAAGATGATGATTGTTGAATATCTTTGGCATAGTGCAAAGATGAAGTGTTTTGAATATATTTTGGCATGTGGTGCAAATGAAATAATAATGAATATCTTTGGCTGTTTGCATTAGAATTTATTAGTATGATTATGAACAGGAATTGTGATTTGGTATAACCATGATCTTTGATGTTTGAGGTAAAGACAAGTGATGAAAATTATCTTAATCACGGATGAGAAGAGAATTTAGAATCACAATTATGATTATGAGTTATTCATATGATTGTGGAAAAGGCTGTTGATTGATGTTACGAGGATAAAACATTGTTGGTGGACTTTTAACATGGAAGATAATAGACTTTATGGTCTATTTGACTCTTCTAATGGATTGCTCGTTCATTTGCAACTATGGTTGAAAAGTTTTATCATCTACCATATGTTCTAAATCTACGATTTATTCTTGATGAAGGCTATTGATAATTTAATTATCTTTAGTCATGATATTCTTTCTTGGGGCTAGTTGTGCTCACCCTTTTGCTTCACAATTCCTTTTAAATAATAAGAGTGTATTTGGGTCGGCCGGGGGATAACGAGGGGAATAGAGCGGTGGTCTCTAGGCATGTGAGGTTCTCCCTAAAGCGTATAGAAAAGTGTGTTGTATTTTATACATCATTTAGTAGTTATATTTGGTGAATCAAATAGGGTGAAAGCGAACTCAACGTTGGAAGGTGTTTTTGCCACTATCATACAAGATGTCTAATGACATACTGACCTCGTGTTATCATAAAGACATGGTTGTGCATCCACTTCTTTGAGTATATCTCTGAGCACTACCTATATGATCTTGGAGTTTATTTGAAATATAATTTTCAATTGCTGAGGCGGTGGAGATAGTTATATGTCGAGAAGACTCACCATTGGAAAAGAACATGATAGTAATCTTCTCATTTTTCTTTGGGGTCTATTAGGTTGACGAGGATAATTACGTGGACATATGATATCTATCATAACCTAGAAGCGTGGCCTCCCATATCTGAAGGTTTCCTTGAGCACTTCCCAAAGATTTTAATTTCTAAAATAGTTTTTTACTTGTACCTTTATGTAATGTATCAATGTGAGGTGTTGTCCATGGTTGGGACATGAGTCACGGTTGGTTATTATATCAAAACTCACAATATATGTGTTGTTGTATTTTGCACGACAATTGTAGTAATAAAGTTGTAGTTATTTTTACGTACCATGTATTTGGCGACTCGAGAATAGGTTGGATGGATTGGACCTATTTTGGGGCGTCACATTTAATATCGAGCTTAGGGATATGATCTGCTGGCGGAGATCGGGGAATAGAACTAGGAGGAGAGATGAGTAAATCATTTATTTAGTGTGTCCTACTAAGCTTATTTGTTGGTTGGTCATAATATGAGATATTATGTGATATATTAATTTAACATTAACCCTTGTTTTGAAGGTTGTATTCTAGAATGATATCTGAAATACGAGGAGATGAAGCAATGGAGAAATCATGATGATGAGGGAAGATGGAATGCGAAATGAAAGCAAGGTATTCTCAACTCTTTGAAATACCGGTGCGTAAATTTTGGGGATGAAATTTCATAAGGAAGGGGAGATTGTAAGACCCAAATTTTTATGAAATAAAAGTATTCAATTTTTATTATTTTGTAAATAGTTAAATTGATAAAAAGTTAAAGTTAAGGGTGATATATGAAAATTTTTCAAAATAAGCAAGTGGTTATAAAATACTCATTGTTGTCGGGAATATTAGTTTGGTGGTGGAATATTCTTTTTGTCGGGAATATTAAATGCGACCAGCATGACCATTTGTGGGCCCCATAACAGAATAAGCTGTCGGGATGAAGAAAATGACAAATTTGAGTTTTTATAAATAACGCGTAGTTATTCACTGAATTAACTTTTATTGGAATACACGTGGTTAAAATACTGATGTCTGGCGTTGTTGCATAGTAGCACGGTATTACCAGATATTTTTGAATTATTGATTCTTACGTGAAAGACACTACTCGATAATTATTACGATAATTCTTGTTCAATATTTTATTTTATTGATTCAATAATTGCTTGCGTTGATATTTTATATTATTGTTGTTTCAATAATTGTCATTTGCATGATATTTCCCATTATCGGATCAATAATTCATATTATTTGAATAATATTATTAGATAACATTATTGGCAATGTCTAGAAAGTTACATCGAGGAGAGGTTTGGTCACCTAATTGCTTGGCGCCCGATGAAGAGAAATCCTTATCGGAAAGCCCCTCTTTCACAGGAGCTGCTGGTTGTCATTATTGTGATTACATAATATTATTTGTGAATAATTAATTATTGATTTATATGATAAAAAAATATTTATTTGATGTGGATATAAATGATGGATTTATTTATGTGGTTATAAATGAAGGAATTAATGTTGAGGTGTTTTATCGATATTTTGTCGGATTGGAGGTATTAAAAGATCAAATCGGTGTTCTTAAAAAGCTCTATTAAATGAGTTATAATTTTAATCAAATAGTTGGATCGTTGTGATTTTTGGATATGTTATACATATATAAGTTGAGTATATATCCACAAATTTTGAGCCGTTAAAAATTAGCGAATGATTTGTTATGAATTTTAAAGGTGTTGAAAATCATCCAGTTTGTGGATTTGGGATATTTTTATGCGGAATTTGGAAAAACTTAAAAGCTACAAAGTTGTAGAAATTTAGATTTAAGTGTGGAATGGACATAAAATTCATATTTTTCTATAAGCGGGCTATTTTCTATGAATTATTGAAGTTTGAAAAATAAAATAATTTTTATTAAAATTATGGTGGGACCCACTTTTGGTTTGTTGAATGTGTCTTTGAATTTTATTGTTTCAAGATGGGTGGTGATTTTTGTTTGGTGGTTAGGCGTGGGAAAGATAAAAAATAATAATATTATTTTATTATTTTAGTCTCTCTTTAGGCGTTCTAGCATTTTCTATAAATAGGTGCTTAAGTTAGAATTGAAAATCACACGAAACATAAGTTTTCTCTCTCTATATTATCGGCGTATTTTTGTGAGTATTTAGATACTTTGAGAGTTGTTATTGATTGCAAGTTTCCTTGACTTTACATCAGATATTCGATCGAAATCTTTACTCTTTTTGAGGTAAGGGATTTTAAGGGTTATTATGTTTTTTCGGTTTAGTAATTTTTACGACCTTCAAAATTTTGGAAAAAATTTGAAATGATAATTTGATGAGTTTTCTAGATTGTGTCCAAAATGGCGATTTTTGGATGTATAGATTAGGAGTTATGAATTTTATGGAAAAACTATTTTAAAAGTAAACCCTTATAACTCCTTGTGGTTAACTCAAAATTGGTGAAATTTTTATTGGGAGTACATGTATATAATAGAAGTACTACTCTGTAAATTTTGGAAATTTTGGACTAAAAGTACAATTTATGATAAATGTCTAAATATTAATTTGTTTTGGCCATATGAAAAATAGTAAATGAATTTTAAAATTTGAGAAAAATATATATTCGATATGGAACTATATTACACTAAATCCCGAGAAAAAAAAATTTGTTTGTCTTGATTTGGTATTTTTCATGAAAATGGACTAGTTATGAGTAAATGAATTAAATATGTTATGTGAAGTAAAAAAAATTGGAAAATAGGATTTTATGGCTTGAGAATCCTATATAGGAGAGGTATATCTGATTTTTGATGAGGGTTTTTGGTTATTGGTGATGAAATCTTATGAGTTTGGCATTTTAGGATGATTAAATGCATTATTTAGTAAAGTGTAAACAATTAAAATAAATTATTTATAAGTTTAAGAAATGTTATTCTTTCGATATCATTATCTTTGAAATATTGGTATGGATTTTATTGTGGAATTTCTACCTTTTTTTCATGTGGGGTTTCTTATTCATGAGTTACTATTCACGAGTTACTATTCACGATTTACTTATTCACGAGTATTATTCACATTGGTTGGTTTCTTTTTAAACCAAATTATCGTTGATTTATGAATCTTACTCTTGAAATTAAATCTATATATTGATTATATTGTTTTTATTATCATATATAACATTTTATAACCACAATGATGAAATTTCTCTTTGACTTGAGTGTAAAGATGGGTAGATTATTGGTATGATCGTGACTATGGGTTCTCTTTGGCGATGGTGCAAAGTTGAATTGTTGGTTGGTATGATCATGACCATTGAATTTATAATTGAATATCTTTAGCTTAAGTGCAAGGTGAATTGATCAACATGGTTATAATTATTGTTTATATAAATTACGAAATGATTATATATATTTTTTGAGATATTAATATCTTTGGCTTTGTAGTCTGAAGATGAATTATTGTTGAATATCTTTGGCACATGTAGTGCAAAGATGATGTTATTGAATATCTTTGGCTTGTAGTGCAAGATGACTGTTGTTGAATATCTTTGGCACGTGGTGCAAAGATGAAATGTTATTGAATATCTTTGGCCCGTGGTGCAAAGATGAATTTGATGAATATATGATTATGAGCAGGAGATGATTTATTAAATATGATTATGAGCGAACGTGATTTGGTATAACTTTCTTTGATGTTTGAGTAAAGACAATTGATAAAAATTATCTTAATCACGGATGAGAAGAGAATTTAGAATCACAATTATGATTATGAGTTATTCATATGATTGTGGAAAAGGCTGTTGATTGATGTTACGAGGGATAAAACATTGTTGGTGGACTTTTAACATGGAGAAGATAATAGACTTTATAGTCTATTTGACTCTTCTAATGGATTGCTCGTTCATTTGCAACTATGGTTGAAAAGTTTTATCATCTACCATATGTTCTAAATCTACGATTTATTCTTGATGAAGGCTATTGATAATTTAATTATCTTTAGTCATGATATTCTTTCTTGGGCTAGTTGTGCTCACCTTTTGCTTCACAATTCCTTTTCGATTAATAAGAGTGTATTTGGGTGGCGGAGATAACAGGAAATAGAGCGGTGGTCTCTAGGTATGGAGTTTCTCCTAAACAGTATAGAAAAGTGTGTTGTATTTTATACATCATTTAGTAGTTATATTTGGTGAATCAAATAGGGTGAGGCGAACCCAACGTTGGAAGGTGTTTTGCCACTATCATACAAGATGTCTAATGACATACAACCTCGTGTTATCATAAGACGGGTTGTGCACATCCACTTCTTTGAGTATATCTCTGAGCACTACTATATGATCTTGGGTTTATTTGAAATATAATTTTCAATTAGGAGACAGTGGAGATAGTTATATGTCGAGAAGACTCACCATTGGAAAGAACATGATAGTAATCTTCTAGTTTTTCTTTGGGGTCTATTAGGTTGACGAGGATAATTACGTGGACATATGATATCTATCATAACCTAGGCAGCGTGGCCTCCCATATACGAAGGTTTCTTGAGCACTTCCCAAAGATTTTAATTTCTAAAATAGTTTTTTTTTGTACCTTTATGTAATGTATCAATGTGAGGTGTTGTCCATGGTTGGGACATACGAGTCATATATTAGTATTAAAACTCACAATATATGTGTTGTTGTATTTTGCGACAATTGTAGTAATAAAGTTGTAGTTGTTTTTTGTACCATGTATTTGGCGACTCGAAATAGGTTGGATGGATTGGACCTATTTTGGGGGTCACGGCAGTAAATAAATCCTTATTTAGTGTGTCTACTAAAAGCTTATTTGTTGGCCGAATAATATCGGGATATTATGTGATATATTAATTTATTCAATTAACCCTTTGTTTTGAAGGCTGTGTATTCTAGAATGATATCAAAAATACGAGGAGATGAGCAATGGAGAAATCATGATGACGGGGAAGATGGAATCGAAATAAAAGCATGGTATTCTCAACTCTTTGAAATACTCGAATGCGTAAATTTGAGGACGAAATTTCATAAGGAGGAGATTGTAAGACCCCAGAATTTTGTGAAATAAAAGTATTCAATTTTTCTATTTAGTAAATAGTTAAATTGATAAAAATTTAAAGTTAAAGGGTGATATATGAAATTTTTTTTTCAAAATAAGCAGTGGTTATAAAATACTCATTGTTGTAGGGAATATTCGTTTGGTGAAATGGAATATTCTTTACGTCCGGGGAATATTAAATGCGACAGTACGCTTGACCATTTATGGGCCCATATGAGAATAAGCTGTCGGATGAAAGAAAATGACAAATTTGAGTTTTTATAAATAACTTGCGTAATTATTACAGATTAACATTGTTGGAATACCTGTTGGTTAAAATAAATGTCTGGCGTTGTTGCACGATGGCACACGGTATTACACAATATTTTTGAATTATTGATTCTTATGTGAAGACACTTACTCAATAATTATTACAATAATTCTTGTTCAATATTTTATTTTATTGATTCAATAATTCTGCGTTGATATTTTATATTATTGTTGTTTCATAATTGTCATTTGCCTGATATTTCCCATTATCGGATCGATAATTCATATTATTTGAATAATATTATTAGATAAAATTATTGACATGTCTAGAAAGTTACATCGAGGAGAGTTTGGTCACCTAATTGCTTGCGCTGATGAGGAGAAATCCTTATCGAAAGCCCCTCTTTCACAGAGCGCTTGGTTGTCATTATTGTGATTACGTAATATTATTTGTGAATAATTAATTATTGATTTATATGATAAGAAAATATTTATTTGATGTGGATATAAATGATGGATTTATTTATGTGGTTATAAATGAAGGAATTAATGTTGAGGTATTTTATCGGTTATTTTTTCCGGATTGGAAGTATTAAAATATCGAATCGGTGTTCTTAAATCTCTATTTAAGTGAGTTATAATTTTAATCAAATAGTTGGATCGTTGTGATTTTTGGATATGTTATACATATATAAGTTGAGTATATATCCACAAATTTTGAGCGAGTTAAAAATGAGCGAATGATTTGTTATGGATTTTAGAGTGTTGAAAATCGTCCGTTTATGGATTTGGATATTTTTATGCGGAATTTGGAAAAACTTTCTTCTGCAAGTTGTAGAAATTCAATTTTGTGTGGAATGGACATATAATTCATATTTTTACGATAAGCGGGATATTTTCTATGAATTATTGAAGTTTGAAAAATAAAATGATTTTTATTAAAATTGGGTGGGACCCACTTTTGGTTGGTGTTGAATACATGTCTTTGAATTGGTTTTATCAAAATTGGGGGCTGCTCTTGATTTGAGTGAAATTGGCGTGCTTGAATAATAAATAATAATATTTTATTATTTTAGTCTCCTTTAGGCGTTCTAGCATTTTCTTATAAATAGGTGCTTAAGTTAGAATTGAAAATCACACGAAACATAAGTTTTGTCTCTCTATATTATTAGCGTATTTTTGTGAGTATTTAGATACTTTTGAGAGTTGTTATTGATTGCAAGTTTCCTTGGCTTTACCTCAGATATTCGATCGAAAATCTTTAACTCTTTTGAGGTAAAGGGATTTTAAAGGTTATTATGTTTTTCGGTTTAAGTAATTTTTCAGGCCTTCAAAAATTGCAGAAACATTTGAAATGATAATTTGATGAGTTTTTCTAGATTGTGTCCAAAATGGCAATTTTGGATGTATATATTAGGAGTTATAAATTTTATGGGAAAAGACTATTTTAAAAGTAAACCCTTATAACTCCTTGTGGTTACCTCCAAAATTGGTGAAATTTTTTATTGGGAGTACATGTATATGATAATTTAATTTTATTTTTTAGTCATGATATTCTTTCTTTGGGCTATTTGTGCTCACCCTTTTAGCTTCGTAATTCCTTTAGGGTAATAAGAGTGTAGGCTTAGGTCGAGGCGAAGTATGAGGGAATAGAGCGGTGGTCTCTAGGCATTTGTGAGTTCACCTAAGCAGTATAGAAAAGTGTGTTGTACATCATTTAGTAGTTATATTTGGTGAATCAAATAGGGTGAAAGCGAACCCAACATTGGAAGGGTGTTTTGCCCTTTATCATCTGAAGATGTCTCAATGACATCTGACCTCGTGTTATCGTAAAACGAGGTTGTGCACATCCACTTGCTAAGTATATCTCGAGCACTACTACCTATATGATCTTGGAGTTTATTTGAAATATAATTTTCACTAGAGACATTGGAGATAGTTATATGTCGAAGAAGACTCACCATTGGGAAGAACATGATAGTAATCTTCTCATTTTTCTTTGGGTGCATGAACCTTCGAAATTTCACTTTCACATTACTAACTATGAAGGAGGACAAAAACAACTTCTTCACACTCTAGAGATAACCACGGAGGATCACAATATCAATTCCAACCCAGAAGATAACATGAAGAGATCCGATTCTTAACCGAAGATAACCGGAAATCGGGTTCCAAACCTCGGAGATAACCCGAGGAAAGTCGGTTTCAACCGGGAGATAGCCACAGGAGATCAAGATCATAGCACAGAGATAGCCCGGAGGTCGAAGAACCTCGGAGATGACCACGAGGATAGTCAAAATCAACAACATACCCACCTCGGAGATAACCACGAAAGAATGCTGCTTCTGTTAGCTAAAAACCGGAGATAACCGGGAGGGCAAAATGGTCATTTACCAACTCAACTTCACTTTAAATCAAATACACTCATTTCAACTCAAAATACTTCAAATGAAGTCCCAAAAGAGTGATATCTTAACTCCAGTGCATCTTACACAAAAGCGGCTCACGGGATTACTGGCGAGCTTGAGAATCCCATTTCGGTCATGGACCCATCTTCTGGAATCAAAAAGGTCAAATCATATGTCATTGTGTAGCTCTCGGAAAGAGCTTTCGAATGGTATGTCACGCTTCCATCGGACTCCGGTTGAAAGTTATGGCGGCCAAAGCGAGCAGTAGCGTCACGTGCTTGACACGGTGGGACCCACCTTTGCCCGGGGCACCCCAAGCGACCAGCAGTACACACTGCTACTAGGTGCCATAGGTGACCTGCGGCTCCCCTTCTATAAATAGAGGTTTTGGGGTCTTGATTTTCTAAAGAAAAAAGGCGGAAACCACACAATTTGCTCTGCTTTTCGCCATCTGATGTATTTTCCCACTTTTAAACACCTATGAGCTCATATATAGCCTCTTTTGTACCCACAAAAGCGGTGTTTACCACTCTAAAGATATAAAGCCTTTTTTATCGATCGGTTGTAAGCCTTCTCACACACTTTAGAGTCTTTCTCTTCATCTTTACACACACCCTTACCGCGTTGAGAGTCGTGTTGCTTGTTTTTGCGGACTTGGTCCAGTGGTTTCATTCTATCTGTATATATATATATATATATATATACATATATATTATTAACATTATCGAGTTATGCCTCGATTGAGCCTGAACTTGATGCAGGCGTTTATACTTTAATATATATATATATATATATATATATATATATATATATATATACATTAATATATATTAGCTGTGTGTGAACTTTGTTCGATGAGCACAAACTTGATGCAGTGCGTTTACTAAGCTTATATATATATATATATATATATTTATATATATATATGAACTTTAGTGAGGACTTTGTTCGATGAGCCTAGATTCGATGCAGTGCATTTACTCACTTTTATATATATATATATATATATATATATATATATATATATATATTATATATATGAATTGTGGTGAACTACATTACGATGAGCACAGATTTTTATATCAAGTGCATTTATTAAACTTTTATATATATATATTTATACTTATATATATATGAGCGTGGTTGAACTACATTTACGATGAGCTTTAATTTACATCCGAGTGCGTTTAATGCTTTTATATATATATATACACACACACATATATATATATATATATATATATTTATTTATTATTTTAGTCACTTTGGAGTTTCCTTAAGTGGCGGTTGGCCAAGTATTCTGACTTTATTTATATTTTGTCACTTTGGAGTTTCCTCCATGGCGGTTGATACTTTTATGACTTTATTTACATTTACGATCCCCATGGAGGTGCTTGCGTGGTTGGTGATCACATGCGTATATATATATTTCTAGCTTTTATATATATACTTGCTTCTTTACTTTAATACAAATTGCGACGTTACATGCTTTAGGAATCATGTGATCACTGATTCATCCCATTGGATCTAGATTGATTCCGTGATGGACATTTTTAGCTATAAGCGACTTGTAAATTATTACTGCGATTATGCGAATTTTCTCGAGATGGTTTCCATACCCACGAGGAAATCGGCCTTATTTTTTGTATATTGTTTTTCGTGCGGATGCCTGCGCATCAAATCAAATAAATCAATTGATCGTTTACTTAATAAAAATGGGAGTGTAAAGGTCTCAATTCTATTGAGCATCGGGGTTTGAAAAAACCTCTTTTATAAAACATCATTGCCATATTTTGCTAAAAGCGAATTTTTACATAGATTCAAACCACAATGTATATAGGTTCAAGCGAGGCCTCTTTAACTTCCATATAACGACACATTGACCCACATATACACACATTGGGATAATAGTTTCTTGAAAAGAATTGGTCATAGTGGTAACACGGATGTCGAAGGTGCCTAACACCTTCCCCGCGTAAGCAAGTCCGAACCTAAATGAATCTCGGTTTCGTAGACAGGTATATTAGTGTCACATCATTGGGTCAATGTGCAAACCTTTTATCGGTTGTGTTGGTACAACCATTTAAAAAACCAATGGCGACTCTTAACACTCCCATAAATGCGACATTATACATATCGGACATTTTTCACTTGTTTTTCAAACAAATCTCACCTAAAATGAGAACACCAAAGAAAAATAGCGGAAGGACACCCAAAAATCCAGGCGTCGACGGTGGCGACTCTGCTGAGGACTCGGTAAGAGGACTTAAGCCGTTATTATAATCTTTTCAACCTTTGTTATACGCTTGTGTGTGGATGTTGCATTTACATTTTGATGAATGTGTGCGAATGCATTTCCTTATTTTCATAGTGCTTAGCACCATAACTACTTGTGATATTAGTGCTTACGTTACCATATCATTTTGTGATATTAGTGCTTGCGCACCATATACTGCTTGTGATATTAATTAACTTACGTACATGTCATCATTTTCATACGGTGAGGCCTTGATGTATATGAAAGTATGTTGTGTGGTCCCTCCACGAGGAGGCTATCCGTCGGTGTTAGATTCTTTGGACTCGTGAGAAGACTAATTCTCAGAGGCTCGGGAAAGGCACCACCAAATTAAGCTCTAGTTGAAAGGCCGGATTAACTTCCGTCAGTAGATTGCGATGATTTGGAAACCTTCATACCAAAAACTTCATGAGAAGTAACCTAAGATAGAATCGACCTCTAATAAACCCAAAATGGAGGAAAGTCTCTTCATGCTCTCATTTCAATTACATGTAAACACAATTACTTGTAATTACATTCCATATATATCTCCATGTAATGAAATATGAAGAAATGTGTACACATACATATTTAGCATACTACAAGCGGTGACATCCATTTTGCGAGGATAAAATCCTAAAATGGACACATCACATAGCATGTTATTATACACATTCCTAAAGACTAAACTATGCAAGTATTTTGCGAGGAAAGCAATCGATCCGTTACAGTTTAAAGTCGAAGGCCTTGATCCCAGATTGAAGCATGGCTACCTTTGGGCGACTGATCCTACTCTGTTTCCGAGAGGAGTTTGAAGGATTAAGGAATCAAATAGCGAAATTGGTTGTCTTTCTAAAATAACAAAGTAAAAATAAGCGAGGGCGGACAATGCCTACTCGACGAGTCCTTCACACTGAGAGGCGGTCGAGGCGTTGGTAAAAGATGGAAACCGGATACCTAAACCTCATTCCAATAAAGAAATCACAAATCTCATGGATGATCGAAAAGCTGGGATATAAGAAAGAAAGTCCAACAAATGGAGGATACCATCCGAATTCGATTAAAGGGGTGGAAATTATGGGAGTGTCACTATTGAGGATCTACATATATATCCCGGGGCTCGATATCCTACCAAATTCAAAGTCCTAGAGTTTGAAAAGTACAATAGGGCGAGGCGATCCCTATACACACCTAAAAGTGTACATTGGCGAACTAGGGTCTTATCTTTGAAAATGAAAGCCTCGAGATGCAACTTTTTCAAAAGAGTCTCACTAGAGAAGCTAAAGCTTGGTATGCAAACTTGACAATGCCAAAATCCTGGCCCAGGAAGAATTGGCCCACGCCTTTCTAAATCGATCTGATTTTGATCCTGAAATGGCCTTTGGATCGATATCAAGTGACTAAAGTGAAAAAAGCAAAGTATTGAATCTTTTAGAATATGCCCAAAGGTGGAGACATCTAACGATTGCAAGTCATTCCATCGATGATAGAAGCGAGATGGTAATGACATTTATTGATATCGAGGGCTCCTTACTATGAGAGGATCCTAGCGGGGCATATGAAATCCATTTGAGGAAATGATCAAACACGGCAAAATGGCGAGAGATGGGCTGACGAAGAGCGAGGCAAGATTAAAGATTTCATTGCCTTGGAAGCGGTCACCAAACATATCTGGTGGCAAGTATGTGAGTGATCCTGAGGGTTTTGATAAAGGCGATAAAGATGTACCCTTGTTGTTCATGGGCAAGCTAGGAGACCAAACTACGGTCCCCCTATTTGGAAAATGCAAGACAATCGCCATCTCAACAGCGAGCCACATTCAACTAATGCGGGATAGAAAAAGAAAATTGAAAGATCGAGAAAATCGGTTGTTCACTCCACTTAGCGATTCCTTGAAAATGTATTGGCGATATTAATGGATCATAAGAAAATTACGAACTAGCTCCACCTGCGGAACCGAGGAGCAAAAGATACAATCAAGCAAGAGATGTGCTTACCACTCGGGGTCTCGAGGGACCACGATACACATGATTGTTGGTCCTTAAAACATAAGATTCAAAATCGATCGAAAGTGGCGATGTTGTGGTGAACAACACGACCAACAAAATATCAACCCCAACCTTCCATTGCGACATGATATAGAAGAAGTAAACATGATCGAATTAGGGAAAGCTGAAATATATCGAATTAAATGAAATCATCCGAAGGATGGAGGAATACCCCAAAAAGCACGTAACAAATGTCTAGGTGGGAAAACTTCGGAGGAGGTATGCGATAATGCAAAAATTGGATGCGATCCGAGAATCAAGTAAACTTCTTTGGCTAAAGGCGATAGTGCGCCAACATCGAGGAAACAAGGCAATTTTTCACTCAATTATCGAGAAAGCCCGAGAGAAAAAGGACTCCCGATGAGCGATTAAATGAAATAGATCAAGCGGTTTGAAAATACAAGAAAATGGTGATGATAAAATTGCTAGAAGATCTCACCGGTAGGAAGAATTGATCGAGGGAATCACGAATTCTCAAAGATGAAAGATCAAACAACCTCTAAAAAAGAGTCCAAAAATTCACCCCTCTGAGCAAATCCAATGAAGAAATGCTACATTTTCTAATAAGCAAATGAAGGATTACTAAGTTCTTTGCCTCTAAAAATCCCAAGATGAGGAGTTATGATTCCACCAAGATATGTCTCTACCATTCTAAATCGCTTGGGC
This sequence comes from Panax ginseng, assembly GCA_020205605.1. Lineage (NCBI taxonomy): Eukaryota > Viridiplantae > Streptophyta > Magnoliopsida > Apiales > Araliaceae > Panax > Panax ginseng. The sequence goes on from CM035140.1 coordinate 88,954,826, forward strand.
ATCTGTTGAGGAATCTTTGGGCTTTGCGACATAAAATCCGAGGATCTCATTGAAAATGGGGGAATTGGAGATAGAATTTCCCATAACCAAAAAAGGCAAAAAGGAAATAAAAAGCTTAAGATGTCCATTAAAGGCGAACGGTTCAAATGAGGTGAAGGCTATGGCGACAATTACGCGAGAACACAAAGTGGACTAATCCTAATTCAAGAAATGACGGAGGAGACAAAGGCATCCCCAAAGGAGATTCCCCTTGACATCAAATGTCCTATGGTTCCAAGATATCAACCCGTTCTGATTTTATCACCTTGGATGATCTTGGAGGATACTAATCCTTTCGAGGAAGAAAAAGCCAAAAAGGAAAGTTATTTGCAAGAAATGCAACAATAGTTTGAGGATATTTCATGGTTGAATCTGTGAAACCCATAAAGAAAGCGAAGGAATAGATGAAGAAAAAAGGTGGTGAGAATGTCGGGATCCAACCCATTAAAGAATCGAGTTCATCACTTTTTGCAATCGCCCATTTCAAAGCGTCCACGAGGAGATGTCTTGAATCGAGGCGATCAAGTTATAGCCTGGCGAAGACATTCGAGAATCAAGGGTAACCTCTATCATGAGCCACAGAAGCGACATAACCATTGACAAGCTGGACTATCGAGGCCTCAACTAGCAGGAGATATAGATCCGGGGAGATGAAGTTGCGAGTTCGAGAAAATGTTGGAGCAGTATCACTTTCTTCGTAGTATGCCTTTTATTTTCCATGCATGTAAATAAATAAATAAAATATCTCTACACTCTTCTCACCACTTACCCCTTTGAACCTTTTCAAACCAAAGCTTTGAACTCTGAAAGACACGATCTCCTCTTGATAGGATGCGTGGCGACCATCGATGGTGCGGTCGAACCAAATAAAAACCCAAACAAACCCTTCTCAAGCAGATACACCCAGACGATGATTTCCCGGGCGTAATGGTCATCATCAGGAGAAGGAGGTTGATGATAGCCCCTCCATCACTGCGGTCCACAAGACTTTGCCCTCGACAATTGAAGAAGCACTCCTTGCATTGGCGGCGAGGGTAAAAGGAAAAAACTCTCTCTACCTTGTAGATAGCAATAATGCTTACTTTTTCTATATTGTATTAGCGATTACTTTTGTCATTACAAGCTAACACTTTGTGTGATTAAGCGAGTGTTATATACTAAGTGAAAGCATATTTTGTTTGGGACTCACGAATTTAGATGTGCTGTACTTGCGATGAGGTGCCTATTCTTCACAAGGGTATTTGTAACTTTGATGTAAAGTTGGACTCGGACTTGATGGAAATACAAGATGACTATGAGATACCTCGGGAGATCAAAGAATGGGTGAAGACTAACCCAAGCCAAATCTTGATCAAACCACCTCTTTTAAACCTTGGAACCTTAGAAACCCCAAACAAGTCCAGTTGATACGGACCTCACTCCAAACTAAAGGAATGATATGGTTACTCTATTGACCCTATTCTATGATGTGTTTGCATGGTCTCATGAAGACATGGTCGGTTTATACGGACATTATCATTTATCGCCTTCCCATCAAAGGGGATTCAAGCCATTCGAGCGAAGCTCGAGCGATTGAAACACGAGTGGAAGTTAAAAGTTAAAGATGAAATTGTGAAACAATTTCAAGGCGTCATCATCATGATGTCAATATACCTAAATGGCTATCCAACATAGTCCCGTCTATGCAAAATCGGGAAGTGAGGTGCGAGTTTGTGTGGATTCTGAGAGATTTGAATAAAGATTGCCTCAAAGATAGCTTTCACGTCTTTGTTCATCCACATACTTTCATTGACAATCTGACTCGATCGATATGTACTCCTTTCTTTGATTGGTCATGAGGTACCATCAAATCATAGTTCTTGAAGATGATCATGAGAAAACTTCATTCATCACACCTTGGGAGCCCTTTGCTCTGAGCGATTGTCATTCGGCCTCATCGATCTGGGAGCTACCTATCGATGAGCCATATGGCTCTTTTCCACGATCTAATAGAAATAAAAAGAAAAAAGGAAATAAAAAGAAAAAAAAAAAAAAAAAAAATCTCTTGAGCGGGTTCTCTGATTCTTTGCCTTACCATCGGCAGGGTTCTACAGATGGCTTGGGAGTTTGAAGAAAAATCCTTCCTCCACATTCCTCGGAATAGGAATGATTTTGCGGATGCTCTAGCAATCTGGGCCTCCTTGGTCAATATACATGATAAGGAAGACATGCCAACCCTCACATTTGCCCAACAAAAGGCTCTAGCCTATGGGAATTACATTGGAGAAGTATCGGATGAGCTACCTCCCATCCAACACCGTTGATATCAATATATCAATGAGCCCTCACAAGATAGATCTACACCCGTTGAGAGCCAAACTTTGGTAGAAAAAGCGAGATCCATCGACTTCATTATGAAATTCTACGGCGGAGATGCACTCTACAAAAGATGCGAGACTAGGTCTCCTCGGATATACGAACCAAGACCAAGCTCATAGACTCATGGATGAGATCCATGGTGTAGTATGTGGCCCAGAACATGGCGACCCTCTACTTGTAAAGAAGATCCTACAACAAAGAAGTCCAACTCTGGCGGTTCAAAATGACCGCGACTTTGTTTTGAAGAAGATCATTGACAATAGAGCTCGTCTAAGGAAAATTCGCTCCAAGCGGGAAGGCCGTTTATTGTCGAGGAAGTATTGACGGGAGGTGCTTTGATTCTGAGAAATGGGCGGGAGATGAATTTAAAGTAACTAATCGAATCGAATCTGGTGAAGCGGTACTATATACGAGTTACCATCAAGCCAACATCACGGTTTTGGATCATCGGATCACCCGATCATTTCAATTTCTTTAACCCTCACTACATCTGACCTTTCCTTTTTACCCATACCCCCTCGGGGAAAAACACACTTTTCAAACCCGGCTGGTTTCACTTCATTCACACTTTGAGGTTTATCCCACGAGGATTAAACCTTTCACACCTTCAATTTATCCGTACATGGGATTAAAACTTTTCACTGTAATCCATACTATACATGGGGTGAACTTCGTTGACTGATCCCAATACTGCAGAATGCGTGGCGGTAGTGTTATATGGTCCAGTCTCACCACAGGAAAACAAAAACAAATATACTCATATACATAACCACATATAAAAATCAGTCCCAAGACACCAAAGATGGTAGGGAATGCACACAGATCGACGATGGATGGGTAGAGTGTGTTGACAACATTTTGACAACATCCTTCGGTAACAGGTCGAATTGATTGAGTCGTGATTCTGGGGACAAAATCCTTTTAAGGGAAAAGATGTAATGAGCGAGATTTTGTAATTTAATTTTAATATTTATTGAATTAAATAAATATTGTTCGATGATTTAATTATTGGATTAAATAATTAATTGATGAAATTGTGGTAGATTAATTTAATTATATGTGTTATATTTATTAAAATAATGTGGAGAATTTTATTATTCAAATTATGTAATTATGTGAGCGTATTGAATTAAATGAAATATTTAATGAGCATAATGTTATTTTAATAATTAATTAGAAATTAATTATTTGACAAAATTAATAAATGAGAAATTTAATTTTGTAACTATGTGAATTAATGAGAAATTATTATATTTATTTTAATTAAAGTAAATAAGATATTTGATAATTTTATAAAGGGGTGTGACACTATTAAACTATAGTATAAGAGAATCATTAAATTAAATGGTTTTGGAACATATTATTGCCCGACCAAATAAGGCCTAAGAGAAGTTAATAGCGATAACCAATGATGGGTTAAGCGGCCTCCTAGCAACGTCGGTTTATTATTAAATCGTCTTCTTCTTTATTTTTCTAAGTTTGGAACAAAGCAATCACAGAGAAAATTGAGAGTTGTTTGATTTAGGAAATTATATAGAAATGAGAAAGGATCATCCTATTAACCTACACTCTACACTTTGGGTAATTTCTCGACCACAATTTTTATTTCGTTGTTTAAGTTTTTCAAGAAAATGGCTTTCATGTTTTGTAGAATCTACTGTAATTGGAAAAAGGAGTAAAGATTTTGTGTTATTATATTAAGTATACCATGTTTTAATATATATTGTATAATTCCATATCATCGGTTTCATAAAATATATATAAGTAGATTATTTCTAAATTACAGTATGAAAATATGGTTAATATGGCCTTACATACCAAATTTAACATGATAATCATAAGTTGTATTATAAATTTACATATGTATGTGTTAATATATTAGCGTAGTATGTTTTACTATGTTGTATGAACCAAAACATCAGTTTCATAAAATATATGTAGTAGATTGTTTATTCAAAATTTTAGAGTATGAAAATATGGCCATATGGCCTTGCGTACCAAATTTGATCGTCGATCATATGTTATATCACTAATTTATCTTTGGTATATAATTATGCATGTTAAAAGCGAAGGAATCAAACTTTAAATGAATAGATTAGTGTTATAATAAACTTAGTAGTGTTGATTTTCATGTTTTGTATTCAAAACTTTCAAAAATATCAAAACGATAAATTATATGTTTTGATTACGCAAATTATGTGTTATAACATGTTAAAATCGTCTTTAGAAGGGTGGAGTAGTAAGTATATACGTATTATAGTGTTTGGGTATGGCTAATTTTGTGTAAGTAAATTAATTGGAGGTGTTGGCCATATTACGCAATTTTTCACAATTGCGGAAGCTATTACTAATTAATAGCGTCATGACATGATCCCATGTAAAACCAGCATATGATACCACCCTGCCATGACGCTAAATAAAACAGCATATGGCCTATGTAGACCCTTGTTAAAAACAAGCATAAAATTTAACGTGCATGACCTTCCTCTCTGCATAATGTCCAAAATAAGATTTTAAAAAGTGTAAGACCACAACTTATTATAAATAAAATTGAATTTCCTCTAATTATTATTGTGAATAATAAGGTGTTAATTTGATATAATGTTTTGGTTATGGGTGAAATTGTGACACCCCCAAATCAGGGTTACGACTCCAGAGTTTGGTGTTCACAATCCACAATATAATAACATCTAACTACCCATTTAAATATAAATAGGAATACATAACTCATTAACATATGTTGTTAATACATAAGTCCCGAGTCCACTAACCTTAACATATGAAATACCCTTAGATATACAAAAAGGGTTTACAATACAATCTGACATAATAATAATATTGTTCATTATACTACTCCGACATCTTGCCTTCGCCTTTGTTCTTCTTTGACCCATTTGGCCTCTTAGTTTCCTAGTTGAAATATTTTATTTATAGCAAGGGTGAGCAACAAGTTTTCCCATGAGTTAAGACATCAAAGAAATGAATCACGAATTAATAGGAACACACTATTTATTTTGATATAATGAAACCAAAGTTAGGTGAACTTTGAAATAAGCTGAACAAATCGTTAATCGATAACAAGTCTTCTCGTATTCTAAGCAGCATGATAATTTGATAATGAAAGAGTACAACGCTTTCAAAATTTCTCTACGATATTACATTGAATAATCATGAATCAATTCTAAGCAATTACAATGTGGAAATGTTTTCAAGATTTATATTGAAGCGATCCATTGGATCTAGAACTTCTACTTTCTCGGTATCTATCAAAGATTTACTTTGATACATCATGCGAGTATCAAATAACCATAAAGATTAAATCATACCCCTCTGCAAGTACTTAGATGAATGACTCCTTGTACCTATATTATGCATAATAATACTTAGGTGTAGCGCAATGGTGAATATCTGACTTAAAAATGTTCCTTTATATAAATGGTTGTTCTTCTCGGTCTCGAAATCAAGATTTGATTTAACAGCGAAATTTAATGATTTCAATTTCTATTTACTTATTGATCTAGCCAAAATAATTGGCATCGATCTATCGATGACAATTGAATTCTCTTCTCGAATCTATCAAGTTCTAACAAATGTTAAATCTAGCGAATAATTAGCTAAGACATTTCTCAACATAATTTGACAATAAGCAGGGAATTATCTGTCTTTGTCGATTCTATCATCTCTGAATATGAATATCAATGACGGTTATTCTACAAATGTATATTCTCAAGAATCGGTAATTCAATTTGAATTATTAATCATGCACTAAGCTGCGAATAATCAACAATAAATTCTCTGGGACATGGTATAATTAGCAATAATTAACCATTATAATAATTGAATGAATATAACTAATGGTTGAGTTAGGAAACTTGCCTCTTCCGCGATTACTGACTACAAAAATACTTATTTGCGTTAAGTAAGACCTATAATCAATAATATCGATCTCACAATTAGCACAAAAATTCATAGCGCGTAACACTATGATTCAAAGTCAAACTTCTCCTGGGCACATTACCCGCGTAATCACATTAGTGTTTATAACCTATATAAACACCTAATGAAATCTAACTAGTTACGCTGGTTGGACTTTGGTCCATTCTCGATTATTACGGTCACCTGTCAAACAATTAACACATTGATTGTCAATTAAAGCTGAGTCTCTAGCTTGATATTATTTAAGATAAATCGATTATCATTTATAATATTTTTGGAAGCTTTAATAATTTATAAACAATTATTATAATTTATAATAATTTTTGAAACACTTAAATTATTTTTAAATGATTTAATTATCAAATAATCTTATCATTATTAATATTTAATAATATAAAATATTAATAACATACTTGTCAAAATATTAAAGTTATTTTAATAACTTCAAATATTTTAAATCATCGATATTCTACTTAAATGATTTTTAAAATAATTAAAATCATTTTAAATCATCACCATTAATATCTAATCTTTAATGAAATTATTATCAAAATATTAAAAGTCATTAATTATAACTTAAAATATTTTTAAAACATTTATCTCATTCTTAAATGATTTTTAAATCAATAAAATCATTTTTAATTCATTTATTTAATATAATAATTAAATAAATCTAATATCATTAATATTAATTTATTAATGAGAATTCTCCAAAAATATTGAAAATTATATTTAATATTTCAAAATATTTTCTAACACTTTATTCTTATTTAAAATGATTTTAAATCAATAAAATTATTTTAACTTATTTATTTAACTTAATAATTAAATACATCTAATATTATTAATATTAATTTATTAATGAAAATTCTCCAAAAATATTTAAAGTTACATTTTATAGCATAAAATATTTTTAAATACGATATTCTTATTTAAAATGATTTTTATATAATTAAAATCATTTTCTCTCAAATTATTTAATATACTAATTAAATAAATTAAATATCATTCTATTCAAATAATTATAATTATTTAAGAAAAATATCCCAAATAATTAAAAGTTATTTTTAGAATTTAAAATTATTTTTAAAACCATTTTAGTAATTTTTAGAATTTATTTCTATTTTTAAATAATTTCGAATATTAGAAATTAGAAAATAATAAAAGCGAAATCGCTTAAAAGACCTTTAGCGACACAAAGCGATACTATTAATGTTCTTGAGCTCAAGAACAACGGCGGTTGGCGATCTGAGGGTCGTGTTTGGCCAAACTTAAATTCTTAGTTTAAAATCGTTTTAGGGGCTAAGCGAAACTTTTCTCAAAATAGTTATTCGCCCCCCCAAAATTAGGTATACATCACCCGTCTTGAGTCGCGGGATACATGATGCGAAATTCAAATCTGACTTAATAATACAACGACTCTTGGAACTTCTCCCAATACATCTTGAGTCGTCGGGTTGGTTACATTTCTGATTCTCACCGGTGATCGCCTCTTCACCCTTGACATAAAGGTGGCAAAGTGAACCTTTTTGCTCCTCGGACATCCCAGACATCAAATATCTTGGTGATCTGCTTTAACCATGTCTCGCCTTAAGTGGTTTTGGCTTTCCCAAAAACTCCGGTGGTCCCAACTCCTTGAATTGCTTAGCGGTGACCAGCAGTAGGTTGCCATTATTTCCTCTGCATTATGAGCAGGGCGCGCCTTACTTTGATGTTGCATGAATTCTAAAGAGCTCTAAGCGTCTGAGCATTAAATCGATTGATTAGTGTTGTTGTTTATAAGAGGATTATCGTCATCTGTTGCACATTGTCACGATTATTGATCATGGAGAATCAGCGGTCTCTGTGCTTTATTGCTATTCTCAACATTCTCGGATGTCATTTTGAATCTTGCCCACAAAACAAATTTTAATTGACATGTAACATATTATCCCTATATTACGGCCAGGCCAATTAAATACCAAATAAACTTAGGTGGGTCATACTAGCGAAAATTCCCGTCTCTCCCCTCCTAATTCTATTCTCACATCTGGCAGGGGATCATATCCTAGCTTTGATACCAAGTGACACCCCAAAATTAGGTATACATCACCCATCTTGAGTTGCGGATACATGGTACATAATTCAAATACAAGCGTAGTGTACAATCGACAAAACATAAGCTGTGAGTTTGAATACAAATATTGTCTACTAGAGATTATACAAACTCAAAGGTCCTCATTACTATTATTATCACACTATTACACACGAATAGTGAGGACTACTAATGCACCATCTAGGACCATCACTCTGTTCCCAGAGCTAGTCCCATTACGTTCTCATTTCAAGAAGAAAAGTGAAAGAAAAGGTTGAGCTCAACTAGCCCGATGAAATATTATGACTAAGATAATGCGAGAATAATTTATCGTTAGCCTTCAACGATGTTTAAGCGATAAAATATAACAACTATCAAGTTTAACTGCGGTAGAACAAGCAATCCATTAGAAGAGTCAGTAAGAAATAAAATCTACTATCTTACATGATTTAAAGGTTTTCATCACTTTTATCGTTGGGACTCGACAATAAATAATCCACATCATGAATCATCCACACTACTACGACGAGGATATTCTTTAGTATCACGACCACGAATTATCCATGCACTACGGCCCAAAGATAATCGTGTTTTCATCAGCAGTCTGATCATGCCATAAAATAATTCATCTTTGCACTACGGCGAAAGAGAATCCATAGCCATAATCATACCAAAAGCGTCCATCAATACTCTGGGCCATGAGGACTTTTTCCACATCATTTGTAACATTACGGTTATGATTATCTTGAATAATCCACAGTCATAATCATACCAAGTCCATCATATACTCTGAGACCACAGATGACTTTCAACATAATATAAACATTAGGATGATGACAATGATATAAGAATTCAATAAAACAAGTTCAAAATTAATTTATCCGAGGCGATAACGTTCAAATTATCGACATAATCTTTGCTTTGTAGAGTAATATTCGAGGAATGCTCGGAAGAATATTTCCATGAAAGAATCTTTGGATGAAGCGCAAATATCAAAGATATTCCACTAATTTCATGGGTATAGAAGTCAAAGTTTTAACCAATTTGAGTATAATAAAGAATGGAATAACAAAAGAAATCACCATGCATGCGATAGACCGCTTGCAGCGAGTTATTCAACGAGAATAATAAAGGATGGAACCGAGTTAAAGGCGTAGCGTAAAGATAGGATATTAAACGAAATAATAAATAATGGAACCCGGTCCGGCGTAAATGCCTGCAGACGGGATATTACGGCGAGAATAATAAATAATGGAACCCGGTCAAAGGCGTAAGCATACAGACGGGATATTAAACGAGAATAATAAAGAGCGGAATATTAGAAGAATGTCACCATATATAGGGTAGCAGGTATATCTGAGTTATTCAACGAGAATAATAAATAATGGAATAACGAAGTTCTCTTCATGAGTACAACAAATAACATCCCTTACGAGTACAACAAATAATATCCCTTCTAGTAAAAAGCTGAATATAAGATTAGGGAAGTAGCGAATACTTTTCTATAGGTTCTCTTGTAATTCTCTCTCTGAGAGTTTGGTGAATTAAGTAAGAAATAATGAAGGAATGAGCTTATTTATAGGAAAATGGAATGAATAGTAACTAATTCATGAACGGTCCAAATTGATTTACTATTAAACGGACGGTCCATATTGGTTTACTATTAAAACTTAAAACAACGGTCCATACTGATTTACTATTAAAACTTTAAACCAGCGATCCATGTTGATTTATTATTATAACTCCACCAACGGTCCATATTGACTTACTATTATAACTTCAACCAACGGTTTAAAAAATTAGCACATCTCCTCATGGAATAATATTGTACCCAAATACCCGATTGCACAATACTAGAGTGAATAGTAACTGGGTGAATAGTAACTCATGAATAGTAACTCATAAATAGTAACACGTGAATAGTAACTCGTGAATAGTAACTCGTGAATAGTAAAATGTGAATAGTAACTCATGAATAGTACTCAAACCACGAAAAAGTGTCCGAATACTGGATTGAACAATATATCATATTATCACGGATGATCTTTGTAACAATAATTGAATCAATAATATGAGAGATATGATGCATCAATTCTTTGTAGCAATAATTGAGTATAAGCGAGTGACTTCTCACGTAAGCATCAATAATCAATCTGGTAATCTTCTTTGTGCGACCCACAGCGTATTCTTTATACTTTTAACTGCAAGGTGTTTCAGCGATTAACGGTAAAACTTAGTCGTTATTTTCATAAAGTATTTTTGTCATTTTCTCTGTCAAACAATAATTTTATTGTAGGGGTCCACCAATGATTGTACCATCGTCTGCGAATATTCCCAAACAAAAAAGAATATTCCCAGACCAATCGAATATTATACAACCACTTGCTTACTTTGCAAAATTTGTAAATATTACCCACAACTATAACATTACATCAAATCAACACCATAATATAAAAAAAATTATTTAGAGAAAATTAAATCTTTATTCATAAAATCGGGGTCTCACAATCTCCCTCCTTATGAAATTTAAGCCCTCGAAATTTACGTCACGTACACAGTATCTTAGAAGAGGTGAGGATACCTTGACTTCATTTTAGATTCTAATTCTTGAGGTATAACCTTTGAGTGTTGAATCGATCCTTCTTATCCAAGATTTTAACACGTATCTCCTCACGTTAAATCTTACTTTATCTCTTAGGTTCTAAATTAATAATGTGGTTGGGTCATCCACATATTTACGTAACATCGATCGTTAAAATGTTATGAACCTAGCGACATACTTGGCGGTAAAAGCAGTCTATAAGCCCGCGGTTCCTATTCGATCAAGGATTTCAAATGGGTCGATTAAATCGAGGGTTGAGATTTCCTCTCTTAAATCGATTCTTGCTTCTAGAATAGCGCCCTCTTGAACCTTCTTAATTATTCACATTCATCGACTCAGGAGTGTGTGTAGCTTGGCGGCTTTAACTTTCGATTAAAGTCGATTCTACTCGTATATTAGTTATCTTCACATGGGTTCATATATTACGCACTTGTAACCACATATTGTGGCGCCCCAAATTAGTGTACTTGAAACACGAACTTCGGTGCTTCACGATACCATTTCTATAAAATTTGAATAATACTAATAATAATAACGATAATATAAAATTCAAACTTAATTTACATATATCAAAGTCTAATCCCAAATCACGTAACCTTTACTACCATAAATTACATGATAGATAATAATAAATATCATTGTCTTATTAAACTATAACTATTACCTGACATAATATAAATCTCATTGAATAGCTTTCCTTTCCCTTGTTCTTGCACAGAGCGTTACGGTGATCATATAGCGAAAACATTTAAATTTAAAAGCGAGAATGAGCATTAGATTGCCCGATGAAAGTAATAACAACAATATATATTAGTGAAAGAATTAAATATTTTCTTTGAAAGACACTTCTAATGAATCAAAAGTTGTGAAATAAAATTTGAACCAATAATAACAACATATCACTTCCATATATAATCTTTGAAACTACGTATAGACTATAGCGGAGATCGGTCTACAGACTATGAACTTTGTTTTCATTTTATTTAGGGTTTAGCGAACTTCATCCATGGCCAAAAGTCATAACTTACGGACTCGAGGTGATCTTTGATGTGCCTGTATTGATCAATACTACATGCGAGAGCGATATTATCGTTCACTCTATCCACCTTAGGTGCACAAAAGTTTTCCCATATTAGGGATGTTCATACTTAGTGGGAATCAGAACAAAAAACAATCTGGTTGGATCTGATAGCGTTCTATCTTGTTCAACAATATTTTTAATTCTAAATTTGAATCAAATAAGCTTAGGCGGACTTTTAAATTAAAGCGTATACATACTTGAAATCAATAAGTATGTATCAACATATGATTAAATCTGATGGTTATCAAGTGGGGACACTTATACAACCTATATCTGAATTAACGAGCAGAATAAATATAAGATTATCTGATAATCTGATGATTGGATAATGTAAGAACTTATATGAATACAAAGATTGGATACATAATCAATAATAATAGAGTTAATAATCTTGCACAATAATATGATTACGAAACTTTCTTACTCATATACATTGCATAAAGGAAATGCAAAGGTAGAATACTTGCACAATGTAAATAATAGATCGGATACTTGCTCGATAATAATTGCGATGTAAGTTTTGGAAACTTACATAACATGATATACTGTTTGCCACGAAATAAAAGTAGTCATAAGGTTTGAATACTTACTGACAATAGCTGCTTATAATAAAAAAAGACTTAGATTAATCTTTTATCTGACGACTATCGATAATAAGATCATTAGATTCAATTAGAATAATATATAAGTAACACATAAATGCTTTGCTAATTATAATTGACACATAACCTAATCACATTATCACATATGTTTAATAGTCGTTGGATCATAAGCAGACACATATCTAGTAAATTTATCTAAGTCGAATCAATTTACGAAATATTTGATTGTCTTGCAAGCGACTTTATCGGGTAAATATTGAGTATAAGACTCTATCGTGTAGTTCGATAGTCGTTTAGATATTTTAAATATCAGACATATTATTTTCATAGCCTTATAATAATTTTTAAATAATTATTATACTTTATCATGAATTTTCAAACTCTTTGAAATCATTATTAAATGATTTAAATATTAACTAATTCTATTATCATTAATATTTAATTAATATTAAACTATTAATGAAACTATTGCCAAAATATTAAAGTTATTTATAATAACTCAAAATATTTTTAAAGTATTAATATTACCCTTAAATGATTTTTAAAACATCTAAAATCATTTTTAAACAATTACTATTAATATTAGAATATTAATTTATTATTTATCAAAATATTAAAAGTCATTAATGATAACTTAAAATATTTTTAATTCATTTATTCCCTTTTAAATGATTTTTAATTCAATAAAACCATTTTAAACTATTTATTCAATATAATTATTAAATAAACTTAATATCATTAATATTAAATTATTGATGCAATTTACCTTTAAATATCAAAAGTTATATTTTATAACTTAAAATATTTTTAAACTATTTATTTTCATTTAAAATGATTTTTATAATATTAAAATCATTTTTAATTAATTATTTAATATAACTACTAAATAAATCTAATATCATTAATATTTAATAATTAATGAAACTTATCTTAAAATATTAAAAGTTATGTTTTATAACTTAAAATATTATTAAATACCTTATTATCATTTAAAATAATTTTTAATACAATAAAATCATTTTCAATTAATTTTTTAATGCATTTATTAAATAATTTAAATACCAATAATATCCAAATAAACATTAATATTTATGAAAAATATGTCAAATTATTAAAAGTTAATTTTATAACTTAAAATAATTTTTAAAAGCGATTTATAATTTTTAGGAATTTATTTCTATTTTTAATGTAGTTTTGAATTTATAAAACAAAAATAATTATAACCATCGCTATAGGCTATAACGACACTTATACATCATATTAGGTGTTCTTGGCCTCGAGAACAACGACAATCGATCGTTAGTCTCTGTCTTGAAATGTTTAATAAAGTCTAATTCTTAACTTTCGAAATGTTTACGGGCTACTAATGGTGAGATCTTGTAGTGTTAATGTAACCTTTGCATGAAACAACAAATATCCGGTCATACTTCATCACAATCAAAATATATTAAGCCTTGAACTAGGCATCGGTGTGTTCATCATATTTTAAATTTGCTGAAAATTATTATCATGGGCCGGTCAGATATACCTTTGTGGCCTTAAATCGACAATCATTTCATATTACAAGTTTTACGCTTTCGTCGGGGCTATCTAGAGCAAACCATCATAGAACATGTTCCAAGCCATGGTAAAATCTAACAATAATTAATGAAAGCATGCGTTAGGGCTCACAAATTAGGTGTCGAAATGCATTTCTTCATTTACGGGTTTTCGAAATGAATGAAAAACGAATCAATATCTTCTACTTTGGATCCTTATATCTCGTGTTGTGTGTTTGCTCTATGTGATCTATTGATTCCGGTTGTAGATAACATGTAATACTATAGATCTAATAAATAAAACACATATAACATCAACAAAGAAAGTAGATTTAAAATGGAATTCGAACCATGTCGGAAGACATGTTCTTGAGCTTTACTGGAATTTCGAAGCAGCAGTTTTGTGAAACAAGCGAGGCTAGTTTGACCTTCCTTTGTGTTCAATATATTGGTGATTTAAAGGGATCTACAAGCATTTATTCATAGTACCCATAACAAGATACAACTTAGTTTCTGATAACGAATCAAAACAACAACACATTGGGTTTGATCTGAGTAAACTTGAAAAGTTTATCGAATACAATGCAGGACACGATCTGGGTTTTCAGTTGTAAAGTCATGTTAAATCGACTAGGTTTGACCGGCTATAACTTTTAACATGTTCATGATGCAGGGCTAGCTTCCAATTTCATATCAAAGATCTCATAGCATACTCTGACTCCAAAACATAAAACACATCAAATAATAAGCGAGAGAGAGATCTATAGCCTCGACTTTTGGTTTGTCGGACACCTGAAAATAAGTTTTTCAGTTTTGAAATATGCTAAATCAGAGCCTCTAGATGTTATGGATCTAACATCGAGCAACCCGGATCATCATTATATACTACATATTACATGTTTAACACAAAAAAACTAACATCTAACACTTTGTTCAAGGTCAGATTTCTTCTAGGGTTCTTACCTGTTTATGAACAAATTCTTGATTCTATCTTACGATTTGATGTTGGTGTTCATGCGACAGATTGGGGTTTGAACTAACACTATAATTTAGTGGGTTTGAGCTTGAGAGAGAATGGCTAAGTATAAGTGATCAAATGACTTTGTTTTGTGGTTTCTCTCTTAAATTATGCAAATGTATTGATCTGATGTATTGAATGCTTGCAATGGGTGATGTCTTTGTTAATCTAGCTCATAGGTTTGGTCTAGGGTAGGGTGGTACATTTTACAAAGATCTCCCAACAATAATACACCAAATAGGACAAAAGGAATTTTTGTAATTTCCTTTTAATCTCGAGGTATTCTTGTCGAAGGTGCTTGAATCTAGGGTTTAATCACTAGATTTTACATTTTAAAGTTTCCCAAATAATTTCTAGGATTTGGACAATTAAAAATTAAAGTGTAATAAAATTTTAATTTTAAACATACTAATTAAATTAGGGTTTTTTTAATAGAAATTAGGGTTTTTAATAGAAAATTAGGGTTTAAATAATTAGGGTTCCTTAACATCATTAGGGTTCACAAATTAACAATTAGGGTTTCCTAATTATCATTATAATTTACTAAAACAGTAATTAGGGTTTCTAATATTAGCAAATTAGGGTTTTAAAATAATAATTAGGGTTTCTCTTAATTACAGAAATTATATAATACTGTAAAAATTCATATAACACCATTACTACAGGTCTAGAACTCATAGCAGGGTTTAATAATTGGGTTTAATAACACGATATGAGGGTTATGACCTAATTTACTATAATTGAATAACCATTATCGGTCTCCACATTTACGATACATATTTATAGCACTAAAAATTAAAATATAATTAATATTATATTATTATTCTCATCCCTTGATCGATACCCAAATTTAGGGTTTGGATTCCATATCGATTTATTTTTCATATCTGACATCAATAATTAAGCTAAAATAATTAACTTAAGTATTACGAACAATTCATATAATAAAATATTTATTATTATAATCCTAATAATCATTTCAATATTATTTAAATAATATAAAATCATATTTTCATAGAAAATAAATAATAAAGACATTTCTACTATAAAATTAATTATTATAAGTATATACTTTATAATGATCAATATTTCTAAAATAAAATTGTTTGAAATTATTCATAAAATAAATAATTTTATTAATCACGTATATCATACACATTACTTGACACATATTCTAATCTTTAAAATAAAAAAAAAATTAATATGCAAAATTTCTTATTTATTTATATAGAAAATATCGGGTTATTACACATATGATCTTACTACTTAGCAGCGTCGGCTACCACGTTAAGCTTTCCCGCGATGGTATTGAATGATATGATCGTAATCTTCAATGACTCGAGCGATGTCTTTGGCACATATTACGTTAGTTTTTGGTGAAAAAAAATATTTGAGGTTTAAGAAATGAGTTTTTGTCTTTGGGAATTGATACAAAATTCGATTTCACGCTCTGGGGTAGAACCGAAAGTCTTCAAGAATCGTCGAGAATTTATTAACAATAGAAATATCATTCAAAATTGTGACCCTCATCGAAGACTTGGATAATCGTCACGTTGATACTATCGACTTGCCATCGTCATTCACGGCGTCGCCTCTGAAAAGTCGGCGGCTTAGGTGCATTCCACACAAGAAAGTCGACAACGAAAGGATTGGGGCTCTTTACTTATGGCTTGATATGATAATGATTGACTTTAGTGGTTTGGTTGCTTTGAATTACGCATAACGAGTTGCTTAGGAGTATGAAAGCTAACAACCTTACGAAAAAAGAATGATGAGTAGTTAACCAATCGTTTCCAAAAATTACATCAAAAGGCAAGTATTTTCAAAGAGATACGATCGACGATTAGCGTGAAAGTGTTGATTTGAACAAGATTTATAAATAGTGGAGGTAACTAAGGTTTCTCCCAAGCGAGTTTAAGCAGATATATCCAAGTCTAACTTCTAGGAGTTAACTTCAAACATTGAACAAAACTAGGTGAAATAAAAGAGAGTAAGTAGAATAGGTATCTAACACGGTATAGACTTCACAAGAGTTTATGACTAACATACATTGATAATTTTATTTAGGTTCCTTGTCACGAAAAAAAATGCTCTCTCTTAAACTCTGGCTTTGACTTTTACGGGAATGACCTTGGTGCCTCCATCCTAGTTGAACTTGTGTTGATTGAGCGACAAAATCGGGCTAAGTGACCTTCTCTTCCATAATTATAACATGTTTTGGACAACATCCTTGATTTGGGTGATGTGTCCCTCCCCACGCATTTAAAGCATATGATAGGTGGTCGTTCTCCTTCCTTAACAACGGGTCTTTGGTCTTTGATGTCTTTCCATCATTGTTGAATCTCCTCTTCTTGAAATGTCCATTCTTATTTTTTGACCATGATTACCACCAAGTGGTTACCATTTACGGCATGTTGATTCCTCCATGCTTATTGTCCATAGCTTTGATGGTTTGTTATCACCGGTATTATCATTTTTCGTTTGCTCTCTTTTGGTTCGTTGACTTTCGTTATCGCGCTCCACTAAGCTGAGCCCTATTGACAATATCTGAATACAAACCACGGTTTATGAGAAATAAGATATTGGCGTATCTCGACTTAAAACCTCTTAAAAACATCCGCGTCATTCTCTCTTCATTATCAACCAAGTGGGGCCTTAAATCGGGACAACTTCGGCAAAGTTGGCCCGTCTTTGCGACACGGTCGTGTTGTTTTTACTCTAACTTGATAAATTCCACCTCCTTCATGTGGCGAATACTTTTCGGAAAAGTACTTGTCATTGAACAGCTCTTGGAACTTCTCCCAATACATCTTGAGTGCGTCAGGTTGGGTACATTTTACAGATTCCCACCAGTGATCTGCCTCTTCACACAACATAAAGGTGGCAAAGGGAACCTTTTGCTCCTCAGAGCATCCCAAGACATCAAATATCTTGGTGATCTGCTTTAACCACGTCTCAGCCTTAAGTGGTTCTGGCTTTCCCAAAAACTCTGGTGGTCCCAACTCCTTGAATTGCTTAGCGGTGACCAACCATGGGTTTGCCATTGTTTCCTCTGCATTATGAGCGAGAATTAAGCGCCCTTTGATGTTGCATGAATTCTAAAAAGCTCCTAAGCGTCTTGTCGTTCGTCGATTAATCGGTGTTGTTGTTTATAGGAGGATTATCGCCATCTGTTGCACATTGTCACGATTATTGATGCATGGAGAATCAGCGGTCTCCTGTGCTTCATTGCTATTCTCAACATTCTCGGATGTCATTTTGAATCTTGCCACAAAACAAAATTTAATTGACATGTAACATATTATCCTATATTACGGCCAGAGCCAATTAAATACCAAATAAACTTAGGTAGGTCATACTAGCGAAGAATTCCCGTCTCTCCCCTCTAGTTCTATTCTCACATCTGGCAGGGGATCATATCCTAAGCTTTGATACCAACTATGGCGTCCCCAAAATTAGGTATACATCACCCATCTTGAGTGCGCCGGATACATGATGCAAATTGAAATACAACTTAATAATACAAGCGTATGTGTATGTACAATCGACAAAACATAAACTATGAGTTTGAATACAAATATTGTCTACTAGAGATTATACAAACTCAAAGGAGTCCTCATTACAATTATTATCACACTATTTCACGAATAGTGAGGACTACTAATGCACCATCTAGGACCATCACTCTTGTTCCCCAGAACTAGTCCACTTTACATTCTCATTTCACAGAAGAGAACGGTGAAAGAAAAGGGTGAGCTCAACTAGCCCGATAAAATATTATGACTAAGATAATGCATAATAATTTATCGTTAGCCTTGACGATGTTAAAGCGATAAAATATAACAACTATCAAGTTTAAGCTGCGGACGGAATAAGCAATCCATTAGAAGAGTCAGTAGGGAATAAAATCTATTATCTTCTATGATTTAAAGGTTTTCATCACTTTTATCATTTGGGACTCGACAATAAATAATCCACATCATCGAATCACCCACACTATGGCGAGGATATTCTTTAGTATCACGACCACGAATTATCCATACACTTTCTGACCCGAAAGATAATCGTGTTTTCATCAATGGTCTGATCATGCCATAAAATAATTCATCTTTTTTTCACTACGGCGAAGAGAATCCATAGCCATAATCATACCAAAAGCGTCCATCAATACACTCACGGGCCAATGAGGACTTTTTCACATCATTTGTAACATTACGGTTATGATTATCTTAGAATAATCCTGGTCATAATCATACCAAGTCCATCTATACACTCTGAGGCCACGAGATGACTTTCAACATAATATAAGCATAAGGATGATGAAAATGATATAAAATTCAATAAAACAAGTTCAAAAATTAATTTATCCGAGGCGATAACGTTCAAATTATCGACATGATCTTTGCTTTGTAGAGTAAAATTCAAGAATGCTCGGAAGAATATTTCCATGAAAAGATCTTGGATGAAACGCAAATATCAAAGATATTCCACTAATTTCATGGGTATAGAAGTCAAAGTTTTAACCAAGCGAGTTATTAAAGAATGGAATAACAAAAGAAATCACCATGCATGCGATAGGCCTTACGAGGCGAGTTATTCAACGAGAATAATAAAGGATGGAACCGAGTGCGGCGTAAGCGTAAAGATAGGATATTCGACGAGAATAATAAATAATGGAACCGGTCGGCGTAAATGCCTGAGACGGGATATTACGACGAATAATAAATAATGGAACCGGTCGGCGTAAAAGTACGAACGAGGATATTACGGCGAGAATAATAAAGAGCGGAATATTAGAAGAATGCCACCATGTATAGGGTAGCAGGCGTATCTGAGTTATTCAACGATAATAAATAATGGAATAACGAAGTTCTCTTCATGAGTACAACAAATAACATCCCTTACGCGTCTGACAAATAATATCCCTTACAGTAAAAAAGCTGAATATAAGAGTAGGGAAGTAGCGAATACGTTTCTATAGGTTCTCTTGTAATTCTCTCTCTAGAATTTTGATGAATTAAGTAAGAAATAATGAAGGAATGAGCTTATTTATAGGAAAATGGAATGAATAGTAACTAATTCATGAGCAGTCCAGTTGATTTACTATTAAGCAGACGGTCCATATTGGTTTACTATTAAAACTTAAAACAACGGTCCATCTTGATTTACTATTAAAACTTTAAACCCGGTGATCCATATTGATTTACTATTATAACTCCACCGGTGGTCCATATTGACTTACTATTATATCTTGAACCAGCGGTTTAAAAATTAGCACATCTCCTCATGGAATAATATTGTACCCAAATACTCGAGATGCCTGAATACTAGAGTGAATAGTAACTGGGTGAATAGTAACTCATGAATAGTAACTCATGAATAGTAACATGTGAATAGTAACTCGTGAATAGTAACTTCGTGAATAGTAACTCATGAATAGTAACTTCGTAAATAGTAACTCATGAATAGTACTCAAACCACGAAAAAATGTCGAATACTGGAATAATATATCATATTATCACGGATGATCTTTGTAACAATAATTGAATCAATAATATGAGAGATATGATCTGACAATTATTGTAGCAATAATTGAGTATAAGCGAGTGACTTCTCACATAAACATCAATAATCAATCTGGTATTATCTTTGTGCGACCACAGCGTATTCTTGTACTTTTAACAAGGGTGTTTCAGCGATTAACGGTAAAACTTCGCCGTTATTTTCATAAAAGTATTTTTTGTCGTTTTCTCTGTCAAATGAATAATTACATTGTAGGGTCCACCAATGATTATCTGGTCGTCGGATATTCCCCAACAAAAGAATATTCCCAGAGCCAATCGAATATTATCTGACCACTTGCTTACTTTGAAAAAATTGTAAATATTACCCACACTATAACATTACATAAAATCAACACCATAATATAAAAAAAATTATTTCAAGAAAATTAAATCTTTATTCATAAAATCAGGGGTCTCACAATCTCCCCTCATGAAATTTCGCCCTCGAAATTTACGTACGTACCTAGTATCTTTGAAGAGGTGAGGATACCTTGACTTCATTTGATTGTAATTCTTGAGGTATAACCTTTGAGTGTTGAATCGATCCTTCTTATCCAAGATTTTAACACGTATCTCCTCATCGTTAAATCTTACGCTATCTCTTAGGTTCTAAATTAATAATGTGGTTGGTCATCCACATATTTACGTAACATCGATCGTTAAAAATGTTATGAACAACGACATACTTGGCGGTAAAAGCAGTCTATAAGCCCACGGTTCCTATTCGATCAAGAGTTTTAAATGGGTCAATTGAATCGAGGTTTGAGATTTCCTCTCTTCGTCGATTCTTGCTTCTAGAATAGCATCCTCTTGAACCTTCTTAATTATTCACATTCATCATTTACGAGTGTGTAGCTTTGGCGGCTTTAACTTTATCGATTAAAAGTCGATTCTACTTTCGTATATTAGTTATCTTCACATAGGTTCATATATTACGCACTTGTAACGCATACGATCTTCTACTCGATCGTCGGCTACCATTCGCTTTTCCACGATGGTATTGAATGATATGATCGTAATCTTCAATGACTCGAGTCAACGTCTTTGGCACATATTATATTCGTTTTTGGTGAAGAAAATATTTGAGGTTTAAGAAATGGGTTTTATCTTTGGGGTCGATACAAAATTCAATTTCACGCTCTGGGTGACCGGGATGTCTTCAAGAATCGTCGAAAATTTATTAACAATAGAAATATCATTCAAAATTGTGACCCTCATCCAAGACTTGGATAGTCGTCACATTGATACCTATCAACTTGTCATCGTCATTCACGAAATAAGCCTCTGAAAAATGCGGCTTAGGTGCATTCCACACAAAAAGTCGACAACGAAAGGGCGGGGGCTCTTTACTTGTGGCTTGATATGACAATGATTGACTTTAGTGATTTGGTTGCTTTGAATTCGCATAACAGGTTGGTTAGGAGTATGAAAGCTAACAACCTTAAGAAAAGCATGATGAGTAGTTAACCAATCGTTTCCAAAAATTACATCAAAGGCAAGTGTGACGCCCCCAAAATTAGGTATACATCAACCATCTTGGGTCGTCAGATACATGGTACAAAATTCAAATACAACTTACTAATACAACTATAAATATGCAATCGACAAAACATAGCTGTGAGTTTGAATACAATTATTGTCTACTAGAGATTATACAAACTCAAAAGAGTCCTCATTACAATTATTAACACACTATTTCATAGAATAGTGAGGACTACTAATGCTATCCTATGGACCCTCACTCCATTCCCAGCATAGTCCTGCTATATTCTCATTTCTTGAAGAAACGGTGAAAGAAAGGGTGAGCTCAACTAGGCCCGATGAAATATTATGACTAAGATAATGCGAGAATAAATTATCGTTAGCCTTGATAGTGTTAAGCGATAAAATATAACAACATCAAGTTTAAGCTGCGGTGGAACAAGCAATCCATTAAAAGAGTCAGTAGAGAATAAAATCTACTATCTTTTATGATTTAAAGGTTTTTGATGACTTTTATCATTTGGGACTCGACAATAAATAATCCACATCATCGAATCACCCTTGCACTTTCTGACGAGGATATTCTTTAGTATCCGACCACAAATTATCCACCTTTTCTGACCAGGACATTTGTGTATTCATTAATGGTCATGATCATGCCAACAAGCATCCATTAATGCACTACAGACCCAATGATAACTTTTACCACATCATTTGTAACATTACGGTCATGATTACCTTTGAATAATCCACAGTCATAATCTTACCAAGTCCATCTATACACTCTGAGGCCACAGATGACTTTCAACATAATATAAACATGAGGATGATGACAATGATATAAAAATTCAATAAAACAAGTTCAAAAATTAATTTATCCGAGGAACTAATAATGTCCAAATTATCGTCATGAATCTTTGTTTTGTAGAGTAAAATTCAAGAATGATCGGAAGAATATTTCCATGAAAAGATCTTTGGATGAAGCACAAATATCGAGGATATTATACTAATTTCATGGAGTATAAAGTCAAAACTTTAACCAAGCGTGTGTATAATAAAGAATGGAATAACAAAAGAAATCACCATGCATGCGATACTTAGCATGAGCGAGTTATTCAACAATAATAATAATAACGGAACGGTCGGGAAAAATTTGCAAAGCGGGGATGTTCCAACGAGAATAATAAAAAAGCGGAACCGGTCGATTTGTAAAACACCGAGACATGATGTTCCAGCGAGAATATTAATAAAGGCGGAACCGGTCGGTGTAAAACACACCGAAGCGAGGATGTTCCAGCGAGAATAATAATAAAAGCGGAACCGGTCAGGTGTAAAACACACCACAGACGGGATGTTCAGCGAGAATAATAGAAGAATTTCACCAAGTATAGGGTAAACCGGCGTATATAGGTTATTCAGCGAATAATAAGCAATGGAATAACAGCAGTTCTCTTCATGAATAAGAAAGAATAACACCCCTTACATTGGTAGGAGATTGAATCTGCGGTAGTGTAATAACGAGAATACTCTTCTTCTTTCTCTCTTATTTTCTCTATACTTTCTCTCTCTATAAGCTTGAATGAATTCATGAAAATAATGAAGCACTAGGCCTCTATTTATAGAAGATTTCTAGCTTAGCACTTGAAATGTGAAAAGGCAAGTGGTGGCTTGTATTTGGTGATGTGAAAAGAAAAGTGGTTTGGCCGCTTGTAATGTGAAACACCAAGTGGTTTGATGCACCGTAATGTGAAGCGACAATTGGTTCGGCCTTATATATATGAAGCGGCAAGTGGTTTGACGTCTGGTAAAGGTAATTACTATTGTGAAGGTAATTACTATTAATTACTATTAATGAAGAGACTCTTAGATGACATATGCCCCCCATAAAAAATAACCAAACTTACCACAAGCGTCTCATAATAGACTCTTTATATACATCAAGGATTGAATAAATATTACCACAAATCATTTTATTTTTCATCAACACATATTTAATCTTCCAACAATTATTAATCATTTTCATCAACACATCGTCTTATATTTATTGATTTAATAATATAACATATTATCTGAGATAATCTTGTGACAATAATTGAATCAATAATATAAGAGATATGATGTAGCAATTCTATAGCAATAATTGAGTATAGGTGAGTGACTTCTCACGTAAGCATCGATAATCAATCTGGTGTGCTACTCTTATGCAACCACGTGTATTCTTGTACTTTTATTACTGGGGTAGTTCAACGGTTTTAACGGTAACACCTCATAGTTATTTTCATAAAAGTATTTTTATCGTTTTCTCGATCGACAATAATTCCGTTGTGGGGTCCACCATGATTGTCTTGAGTCGTGCGAATATTCCCAAACAAAAGAATATTCCTCGACCAAGCGAATATTTTATAACAACTTGCTTACTTTGCAAAATTTATAAATATTACCCACAACTATAACATTATATCAAATTTACTCCATAATATTCAAAAATAATATTTATAGAAAATTCATCTTTATTTATAAAAGTTGGGGTCTTACAACCTCCCTTCTTATGAAATTTAAGCCCTCGAAATTAGGGTGCGTTACGGTATGTCGAAGAGGTAAGGATACCTTGATTTCATTTGATTCTAACTCCCAAGTCATTTCCTCAACATCGTGGTTTCTCCACAAAACTTTGACTTGAGGTATAACCTTGGGCGTAGAATATGTTCCTTCTTATCAAAATTTGAGCAGGAACCTCTTCATACGTTAAATCTTTACGCTATTTAAATCCGGTTCTAACTTCGATAATGTGGTTGGGTCTTTCACATATTTACGACAACATGGATATGTGAAAAATGTGATGAACACGAGAGACATACTTGGCGGTAAAAGCGAGTCTATAGGCCCGCGATTCCTACTCGATCGAGGATTAAAATGGGCGATGAATCGAGGATTAAGTTTTCCTCTCTTTCCAAATCTAAGTAACTCCTTTCCATGGAGCAACACGCACAACAACACATGATCTCTATATCGAATTCCGTCCTTTCGATGAAGATCGGCATAACTCTTTTAATCGATCTTATGAGGTTTTTATCGTTTGTCGGATCATTTGAATCTTTTCCGTAGTCATACGTAAAACTCGGTCCCAACAACGTTGCTTCACCCACCTCATCCCGGCATCTCTTGGAGAATGACACTTTCTTCTATCTGGCGCTTGAATGGAGCCATGCGATACTTGCTTGATAAGCTTGTTGTTGTAGGAAAACTCCACCTATGGTAAGAACTTGTCCCAACTTCCTTGAAATCAAGGACCACAGAGTCTTAATAGATCTTGAAGAGTTTGAATAGTCCTCTCCATGTCCGTCCGTCCAAAATCGAGGATGATATCTTAGAGCTAAATCGTGAAATCTGTGCCCATAGCTTTTTGCAAACTAACCCAAAATCGTGAAGTGAATCTTGGGTCTCGATCGAAACTATGGATCTGGGCATACCATGCGATCTTACAATCTCGTTTATGTATATCTGAGCAAGGCGTTCAAGTGTATAAGTTTCTCGTGTCGGTAAAATGAAGCGGACTTGGTCAATCTATCAACAATGACCCAAATCGCATCTATGCCTTGAGAAACCTTAGGAAGATCGATAAAAAAATCCATGGTAATGTGCTCCCACTTCCATTCTAGAATTTTAGGTGGTTGCTGATGGACCTTTTGGTACTTGATGCTCAAACTTAACTTCGTTGACAAGTTAGACACCTTGAGATAAACAACGTTATCTCTCTCTTCATATTGCTCCACCAAAATGTATGGCGAATATCATTATACATTTTGGTACTCCCGAGATGGATTACAAGCGGTGTGTTGTGCGCCTCCATCATGATTTTATACTTTAAATCGAGTCGTTAGGAACACAAAGTGCAGAGTTGACTCAAAGTATTCCTTCTTCATCGATTCTTTCTTAGGGCGCTAGCACCTTCTTGCACTTTCTTCCTCATCGCATCGGCTCCAGTGCATAACTTGGCGACTTTAACTTTATCGATTAAAATCGGTTCTACTCGTATATTCACCATCATCACATGGGTTCACAGGTCTTTAACTCTATCTCCATCCTTTGCAAGTCACACAAAATGGGCCTTTGCGTTGACAATATCACACTTTCGTGCTTGCATATGATCTTACTACTAAATCGTCGGCTACCGTTAAACTTTTCGAGGATGGTATTGGATGGTATGATCATAATCTTTCAGCAGTTCAAGCCAGCGTCGTTTATCGCATGTTGAGTTCCTTTTGAGTAAAAAAAGAAATATTTGAGGCTTTTATGATCGAGTAAAGATCTCCACCTTCTCCCCATACAAGTAATGCCTCCAAATTTTAAGTGCAAAGACAACATTTGCGAACTCTAGATCATGAGTAGGATAATTCCTCTCATATTCTTTGAGATTGTCTTGAGGCATAGGCTATGACTTTCCCATGTTGCATGAGAACACATTCCAACCCTTTGCTGAGAAGCATCACTTTGTAGATGACAAATCCCTCTCGAGGCGGATGGTATTGTCGAGCAGGTCTTTGAAATGAGTCTCCTCTTGAGTTCTTGAAAACTCTTTTCACATTCTTAACTCAATAGAACTTTGTATCTTTACGAGTCGGTTTGAGTTAATGGAGTAGCAATTAGAAAATCCTTCCACGAATCTCAGATAATAACTAGCTAAGCAAAAAGCTACGTACTTGATCACTAATTTAGGTTGCTCCCGACTTTGAATTGCTTCAATCTTTCTTTGGGTCAGCGGATATTCCATGACTTGATACTATGTGCCCAAGGAATGCTACTTCCTCAAGCGCGAATTCGCATTTCTTGACTTGGCATAAAGCTTGTATTCACGAAGCTTTTGGAGTGTCGACCTCAAGTGTTGCTCGTGATCTTCACGACTTTTGGAATAAATAAGGATGTCATCAATAAAAAGCGACCACAAAGTGATCCAAATATTCCTTGAATACTCGGTTCATCATATCCATGAAAGCGGCGGGAGCATTAGTCGATCAAGGACATGACTAGGAATTCATAATGCCGTCTGCAGGAGTTACGGCCGTCTTTGGAATGTCATTGGTTCTAATCTTCAATTGGTGATATCCGAATGAAGATCAATCTTTGAAAAAATTTGGCTCCTTGCAAGTTGGTCAAACGGTCATCAATACGTGGCAATGGATACCTTTTTTGATGGTGACATGATTCGACTCCAGATAATCAATACAAAATCGCATACTCCCATCTTTCTTCTTCACGAATAGAGCAGGGGAGCACCCCGAGGAAAGTACTAGGGCGAATAAAGGCGATGTCTAACAATTCCTGCGAGTTGGGTCTTTAACTCACGAAGTTCAATAGGAGCCATTCGATATGGGGCTTTGGAAATGGGTTTTGTCTGCGGGTTCAAGGTCGATACAAAATTCAATTTCACGCTTCGAGGGGTAGGCGGGAAGTTCTTGAGGGAATCGTTAGGAAATTTATTAACAATAGAAATATCGTTCAAAATTGGCGTATTTTTGTTTAAATATGTGACATGAGCTAAGAAAGCTTGACATCCATTTTTCAATAAGCGAATAGCTTTATGGCTTGAGATGGCCGTGATTGATTTTAATGGTTTGGTCGCTTGAATTAGAATAATAGGTTGATTAGGAATATGAAAGCTAACAACCTTACGAAATAATCAATTTTTACATGATGAGTAGTTAACGAATCAATCCCTAGAATCATGTCAAATGTAAGTATTTTCAATGAAATAAGATCTACGGTAGTGTGAAGTGCAGATTTGAACCAAAAAAGACTTATAAGCGATGGATGTAATGAAGATTTCTCTAGCGGAGTTTCCACGAGATAAGTCAAAGTCTAATTTCTCGAGTCAAATTTAATCGATGGCGCATAGTAGGAGAAATAAAAGATGGGTAGAACAGGTATCAAATAAAGTATAGATTTCGTTAGAGTTTATGATAAGCTTACATTGATGACCTCATTCGGGTTCCTTGCTTTCGGGAGGTCACAACAAACGCTCTCCCTTGCACTTCTCTGGTTTTGACTTTTCTAGGGGCGGACCTTTGGTGCCTCCATCCTAGGTTGAATTTGTCTTGATGAGCGACAAAATAGGGCTAAGTGACCTTCTCTTCCACAATTATAACATGCTTTGGGCGGCATCATGCGCGTTTGGATGATGT
This sequence comes from Panax ginseng, assembly GCA_020205605.1. Taxonomy (NCBI): domain Eukaryota; kingdom Viridiplantae; phylum Streptophyta; class Magnoliopsida; order Apiales; family Araliaceae; genus Panax; species Panax ginseng. The sequence goes on from CM035140.1 coordinate 88,983,299, forward strand.
GCCCCTCCCTCTCGCATTTGAAACATATGATGGGTGGTGATTTCTCCTTCCTTAACACAGTCTTTGGTGTTGGCGTCTTTCCATCATTGTTGAATCTCCTCTTCTTGAAATGTCCATTCTTATTGTTTTGTACGATTACCATAAAGTGGTTACCATTTACGGCTTTATTGATTCCCTCCACGTTTGTTGTCATAGCTTGATGAATACTCTCTTTGGTATTATCATTTTGCATTTTGCTCTCTTTTTAGTTGCGTTGACTCGTTATCGCACTCCACTAAGCGAGCCCTATTTACAACATCGAAATATAAACCACGGTTTATGAGAAATAAGATGTTGGCGTATCTCGACTTCAAACCTCTTAAAAACATCCGTGTCATTATCTCTTCATTATCCACCAGTGGGGCCTGGCGGGATATCTCATAAATTTAGCCTCGTATTGCGACACGGTCATATTGTTTTGTCCCAACTTGATAAACTCCACCTCCTTCATGTGGCGAATACTTTACGGAAAGTATTTGTCGTTGAAACGACTCTTGGAACTTCTCCCAAGACATCTTGATCTGGCGAGGTTGAGTCGTTTCTGGAATTCCCATCGATGTCTGCCTCTCCGCGCAACATAAAAGCGGCAAAGGGAACCTTTTGCTCCTCGGAGCATCCCAAGACATCAAATATCTTGGTGATATGCTTTATCCATGCTTCCGCCATAAGTGGTTTTGGCTCTCCCTTAAACTCAAATTGGTCCTAGCTCCTTGAAGCTGTTTAGCGGTGGCCTTGAGAGTTTCGATGTTTCCACACACATTTTGGGCGAGGAGTCGCTCTACTTTCTTTGTTGCATGAATTACATAAAGCCCTGAACATTTGATCATTCATCATTTGGTCGGTGTTGTTGTTTACATGAGGATTGTCGCCTTCACGATGCACATTATCTTGATTATTGATATGTGGTGAATCAGCGATCGCATGTGCTCCATTGCTATTCTCAACATTCTCGGATGTAATTTTGAATCTTGCCACAAAACAAAGGTTAATTGACATTTAACATATTATCCTAAATTTTGGCCAGAGCCAATTAAATATCACATAAACTTAGGTAGGTCATACTAGCGAAGAATTCCCGTCTCTCCCCTCCTAGTACTATTCTCACATCTTAGCACAGGATCATATCCTAAGCTTTGATACCAATTGTGGCGCCCCAAAATTAGGTATACATCACCCATCTTGGGTGCGTCGGATACATGGTACAAAATTCAAATACAACTTACTAATACTGTTATAATATGCAATCGACAAAACATAACTATGAGTTTGAATACAATTATTGTCTACTAGAGATTATTATACAAACTCAAAAGGTCCTCGTTACAATTATTAATAGACTATTTCACGAGAATAGTGAGGACTAATGCTATCCTCTGGCCCGTCAATCCATTCCCAGAGCTAGTCCTGCTTTATGTTCTCATTTCACGAAGAGAACAATGAAAGAAAGGGTGAGCTCAACTAGCCTAGTAAAAATATTATGACTAAGATAATGCGAGAATAAATTATCGTTAGCCTTCAACGATGTTAAGCGATAAAATATAACAACATCAAGTTTAAGCTGCGGTGGAACAAGCAAACCATTAAAAGAGTCAAGTAGAGAATAAAATCTACTATCTTTTATGATTTAAAAGGTTTTTGATGACTTTTATATCGCTGGGACTCGACAATAAATAATCCACATCATCGAATCACCCACTTTTCTGACGAGGATATTCTTTAGTATCCGACCACAAATTATACATGCACTTCTGACCCGAGGACATTTGTGTATTCATTAATGGTCATGATCATGCCAACAAGCATCCATCGATACTTCTGAGCCAATGATAACTTTTACCACATCATTTGTAACATTACGGTCATGATTACATTAATAATCCACAGTCATAATCATACCAAGTCCATCTATACTTTCTGAGACCACGAGATGACTTTCAACATAATATAAACATGAGGATGATGACAATGATATAAGATTTCAATAAAACAAGTTCAAAATTAATTTATCCGAGGAACTAATAATGTCCAAATTATCGACATGATCTTTTGCTTTGTAGAGTAAAATTCAAGAATGATTAGAAGAATATTTCCATGAAAAGATATCTTTGATGAAGCGCAAATATCAAGGATGTTCTACTAATTTCATGGAGTATAGAAGTCAAAACTTTAACCAACTGAGTATAATAAAGAATGGAATAACAAAAGAAATCGCCATGCATGCGGTACTTCGCATAGACAAGTTATTCAACGAGAATAATAATAACGGAACCGGTCGAGGCAAAATTTTGCAAGCGGGGATGTTCAACGAGAATAATAAAAAAGCGAAACCGGATCCGGTGTAAAACACACAGACGGGATGTTCCAACGAATAATAATAAAAGGCGGAACCGGTGTCGGGTGTAAAACACCGCAGAGCGGATGTTCCAGCGAATAATAGAAGAATTTCACCAAGTATAGGGTAAACCATTATACTGAGTTATTCAGCGAGAATAATAAGTAATGGAATAACAACGATTCTCTTCATGAATAAGAAGAATAACATCCCTTACATTAGTAGGAAATTGAATCTTTGCGGTAGTGTAGTAACAGAATACTCTTCTTCTTTCTCTCTTATTCTCTCTATATTTCTCTCTCTATAAGCTTGAATGAATTAAGTGAAAATAATGAAGCACTAGGCCTCTATTTATAGAAGATTTCTAGCTTAGCACTTGAAATGTGAAAAGGCAAGTGGCTTGGCGGTGGTGATGTGAAAAGAAAAGTGGTTTGATGCATAATGTGAAACACCAAGTGGTTTGGCGCCTATAATGTGAAAGCGACAATTGGTTCGGCCTTTATAATATGAAGCGGCAAGTGGTTTGGCGTCACGGTAAAGGTAATTACTATTGTGAAGGTAATTACTATTGTGAAGGTAATTACTATTGGCGAAGGTAATTACTATTGATGAAGAGACTCTTAGATGACATATACCCCCCATAAAATAACCAAACTTACCTGAAGCGTCTCATAATAGACTCTTTATATACATCAAGATTGAATAAATATTACCACAAATCATTTTATTTTTCATCAACACATATTTAATCTTCCAACAATTATTAATCATTTATAACTTGTTGTCTCAATTATTGATTTAATAATATAACATATTATCTGAGATGATCTTGTGATAATAATTGAATCGATAATATAAGAGATATGATCATCAATTCTTTGTAGCAATAATTGAGTATAGGTGAGTGACTTCTCACGTAAGCATCAATAATCAATCTGAGTGTGCTACTATGCAACCACAGCGTATTCTTTGTACTTTTATTCTTGGGTAGTTCTACGGTTTTAACGGTAACACCTCATAGTTATTTTCATAAAAAATATTTTTGTGCGTTTTCTCGATCCAACAATAATTCCCGAATATTCACAACGAATATTTTATAACAACTTGCTTACTTTTGCAAATTTTATAAATATTACCCACAACTATAACATTATATCAAATTTACTCCATAATATTCAAAAATAATATTTATAGAAAATTCATCTTTATTTATAAAAGTTGGGGTCTTCATCAAGTATTTTCAAAGAGATATGATCGACGAATTAGCGTGAAAGTGTTGATTTGAACAAGATTTATAAATAGTGGAGTAGCGAAGGTTTCTCCCAATGAGTTTAAGCAGATATATCAAGTCTAACTTCTGGAGTTCACTTCAAACATTGAACACAACTAGGTGAAATAAAGAGTAAGTAGAGCCGGTATCTAACACGGTATAGACTTCACAAGAGTTTATGACTAACATACAGTGATAATTTTATTCGGGTTCCTTGTCACCGAAAAAAAAAACGCTCTCTCTTAAACTCTGGCTTTGACTTTTACAGGATGACCTTTGGTGCCTCCATCCTAGTTGAACTTGTCTTCAATGAGCGACAAAATTGGGCTAAGTGACCTTCTCTTCCACAATTATAACATGCTTTTGCGCGGCATCAGCGATTTGGACGATGTGTCCCTCCCCTCGCATTTGAGCATATGATGGGTGGTGGTTCTCCTTCCTTAACAAAGGGTCTTTGGTCTTGGCGTCTTTCCATCATTGTTGAATCTCCTCTTCTTGAAATGTCCATTCTTATTGTTTTGACCATGATTACCACCGAAGTGGATACCATTTCTAGCATGTTGATTCCCTCCATGCTTATTGTCACCGCTTTGATGACTGTTATCACCGGTATTATCATTTTTTCGGCTGCTCTCTTTTGGTTAAGTTGACTCGTTATCGCGCTCCACTAACTGAGCCCTATTGACAACATCTGAATACAAACACAGTTTATGAAATAAGATATTGGCGTATCTAAACTTCAACCTCTTAAAAATATACGCGTCATTCTCTCTTCATTATCAACCAAGTGGGATGCAAATCGGGACAACTCGGCAAACATGGCTTCGTACTACGACACGGTCATGTTGTTTTGCTCTAACTTGATAAATTCCACCTCCTTAATGTGACCGAATGCTTTAGGGAAAGTACTTGTCATTGAGCGACTCTTGGAACTTCTCCCAGAGACCTCTTGAGTGTGTCAAGTTGGGTACATTTCTGATTCCCACGGTGATCGCCTCTTCTCGCAACATAAAGGAGGTAAAGGGAACCTTTTTCTCCTCGGAGCATCCCAAGACATCAAATATCTTGGTGATCTACTTTAACCACGTCTCACTTAAGTTGTTACGGATTTCCCAAAAACTTGGTGGTCCCAACTCCTTGAATTGTTTAGCGGTGACCAGCGGTGCGTTGCCATTGTTTCCTCTGCATTATGAGCAGGGGCGCCTTATACTTTGATGTTGCATGAATTTTAAAAAGCTCCTAAGCGTCTGCAGTCATTTGTCGATTGATCGGTGTTGTTGTTTATAGGAGGATTATCGCCATCTGTTGCACATTGTCACGATTATTGATTTGTGGAGAATCAGCGGTCTCACATGCTTCATTGTTATTCTCAACATTCTCGGATGTCATTTTGAATCTTGCCACAAAACAAAATTTAATTGACATGTAACATATTATCCTATATTACGGCCAGGCCAATTAAATACCAAATAAACTTAGGTGGGTCATACTAGCGAAGAAATTCCCGTCTCTCCCCTCTAGTTCTATTCTCACATCTGGCAGGGGATCATATCCTAAGCTTTGATACCAAGCTGTGACACCCCCAAAATTAGGTATACATCACCCATCTTGAGTTGCGGATACATGATACAAAATTCAAATACAAATGTAAATGTACTGATCGACAAAACATAAGCTGTGAGTTTGAATACAAATATTGTCTACTAGAGATTATACAAACTCAAAAGGAGTTCTCATTATAATTATTATCACACTATTTCACGAGAATAGTGAGGACTACTAATGCACCATCTAGGACCATCACTCTGTTCCCCAGACTAGTCCCATTCGTTCTCATTTCACGAAGAAAACGGTGAAAAAGAAAGGTGAGCTCAACTAGCCCGATGAAAAATATTATGACTAAGATAATGCAAAATAATTTATCGTTAGCCTTGACGATGTTAAGCGATAAAATATAACAACTATCAAGTTTAAGCTGCGGTGGAACAAGCAATCCATTAGAAGAGTCAAGTAGGGAATAAAATCTACTATCTTACATGATTTAAAGGTTTTCATCACTTTTATCATTTGGGACTCGACAATAAATAATCCACATCATCGAATCACCCACCTTTTCTGACGAGAGATATTCTTTAGTATCACGACCACGAATTATCCATACACTTTCTGACCAAAATAATCGTGTTTTCATCAGCGGTCTGATCATGCCATAAAACAATTCATCTTTGCACTTTCTGACCATATAGAATCCATAGCCATAATCATTCCAAAAGCGTCCATCAATGCACTATGGGCCAATGAGGACTTTTCCACATCATTTGTAACATTACGGTTATGATTATCTTAGAATAATCCACAGTCATAATCATACCAAGTCCATCTATGCACTCTGGACCACGGATGACTTTCAACATAATATAAGCATAAGGATGATGACAATGATATAAGAATTCAATAAAACAAGTTCAAGAGTTAATTTATCCGAGGCGATAACGTTCAAATTGTCGACATGATCTTTGCTTTGTAGAGTAAAATTCAAGAATGCTCGGAAGAATATTTCCATGAAAAGATCTTTGGATGAAGCGCAATTATCAAAGATATTCCACTAATTTCATGGGTATATAAGTCAAAGTTTTAACCAACTAAGTATAATAAAGAATGGAATAACAAAAGAAATCACCATGCATGCTGATAGGCCTTGCAGGCGAGTTATTCAACGAGAATAATAAAGGATGGAACCGGTCGGCGTAAGCATACCGAGATAGGATATTAAAGAATAATAATAAATAATGTAACGGTCGGCGTAGCCTTGCGAAGACGGGATATTCAACGAGAATAATAAATAATGGAACCGGGTCCGTGCGTAAGCCTTGCGAGCCGGATATTAAAATAGAATAATAAAGAGCGGAATATTAGAAGAATGTCACCATATATAGGGTAGCCCAGCGTATCTGAGTTATTCAACGCGAATAATAAATAATGGAATAACGAAGTTCTCTTCATGAGTACAACAAATAACATCCCTTACAGTACAACAAATAATATTTATTCTTAGTAAAAGCTTAATATAAGAGTAGGGAAGTAGCGAGAATACTTTTCTATAGGTTCTCTTGTAATTCTCTCTCTAGAGTTTAATTGAATTAAGTAAGAAATAATGAAGGAATGAGCTTATTTATAGGAAAATAGAATGAATAGTAACTAATTTATGAGCGGTCGATTGATTTACTATTAAGCGGACGGTCCATATTGGTTCTTATTAAAACTTAAAACAATGGTCCATACTAATTTACTATTAAAACTTTAAACCCGTGATCCATATTGATTTACTATTATAACTCCACCCGGTAGGTCCATATTGACTTACTATTATATCTTGAACCAGCGATTACGAAAAATTAGCACATCTCCTCATGGAATAATATTGTACCCAAATACTAGAATGCACAATACTAGAGTGAATAGTAACCCGGTGAATAGTAACTCATGAATAGTAACTTCGTGAATAGTAACTCATGAATAGTAACTTGTGAATAGTAACTCATGAATAGTAACTCGTGAATAGTAACTCGTGAATAGTAACTTCATGAATAGTACTACGACACGAAAAAAATGTCCGAATACTGATTAAACAATATATCATATTATGCGAGATGATATTATAACAATAATTGAATCAATAATATGAGAGATATGATCTGACACAATTCTTTATCATAATAATTGAGTATAAGCGAGTGACTTCTCACGTAAGCATCAATAATCAATAGCGTGTGCTATCTTTTGTACACCCACAGCGTATTCTTGTACTTTTAACTTAAGGGTGTTTCAGCGGTTAATGGTAAAACTTCCATAGTTATTTTTATAAAGTATTTTTATCGTTTTCTCTGTCAAGCATGATAATTACATTGTATAGGTCCACCAATGATTGTGCTGGTCGTGCGGATATTCCTCGACAAAAAGAATATTCCCAGACCAATCGAATATTATACAACCACTTGCTTACTTTTCAAAATTTGTAAATATTACCCACAACTATAACATTACATCAAATCAACACCATAATATAAAAAAAAATTATTTAGAAAATTAAATCTTTATTCATAAAATTTGGGGTCTCACATAGTGGACATGTAATACTACAATTACCAATCGACAACTCGATCACAAAACATCGGATCATGAAGTTACGGCCATCTAAATCAACATCGGGGCGTGTCACAGGTTTTCGAGAAACCCGAGCGATTCGACTTTAATACAATCCGGTCCAAATATTTCTAGGTTACGATCATTGGTTTTGTGTTTTTATGATTCATACATGTAGAATTTATGCCAAGGAACAGCGAGATGTCCATATCTCGGCCAAAAACATCACAATCGCTGATTCAATGCAGTCGAAGGTTGTTAGAAAAAGCTGCTTCTCTTGTTTTACGGGTTTTCGAAATAGCACTTTTCTCAGCTGGTCGAGTTTGACCACTCACTACACTTGATATGTTGATGATATAAATGATCTAAAACCATGGAATCAAAGAACATATAACGGACTACAAGTATGTTACAACAATATCAACATAACACTTAAAACACAGCGGATCAAGAGGCTTAAAAATCTTGTCGAAGACGGATATTTTAAATTTACGGGTTGCCCAGTTGTGCTTGGTCATGCGGTCGATGGGTTTTGACCATTAATAACTTTATATCCGGGCATCAAATGATGCTGATTCAACTTGCGACTTAAAGACAACATTACAAGCTACACATGACAACTTTAAAACATCAAAAACAACAAGCGAACAAGAATCATGGCTCGACATTTAGCTTGTTAGACCACAAATTTTGTTCTTGAATGATTTTGAAAAACACCATTTTAAGGCACTTTGATGCTATGGATATATGTTTGATCATCATAGATCAACATAAAACATCCTCTAGCAAAATCTAAACACAAAAACACAAAAGTTTTTAAGCATACAAGATCAAAATTAGATTTTAGGGTTTATACCTTCTTTATTCTAAATCTTGATCTTTGATCTCCATTATGAACTTGATGTTTCTAGAGGTGTTTAAGTGGTGATCTACTATAAAATTTGAGAGGTTCTTGTGGGAGAGAGAGAGTTGGTAGAGCTTGGTTGAAAAATAAGCAAATTATGTGATTTTCTCTCTCTAAATCTCTTATATAACTTGACATGTTGCTAGATCTAATGTGTTGGGCGATTTTGGCTTTGGAGTTTGATGTCCCAAAAATCGATATGGTTGCTTACCAACTAAAGTTGCTAGCACATTTTGCAAGTTACATATTAAAATAAACTAAAAAGGGCATTTTGGTCATTTACAAAATAAATTTAATGGCAAACATGGAATTTGTACAAACCATTAGGGTTTAACCTAAGGTCCTAACCCTTAGGTTTTACATAATTAGTTTTTACAATTTCCAAATTAGGGTTTTATTAGAAAAATAAAATTTCCAAATTATAATTAGGGTTTGTAAAATATAAATTAAGATAACTAAAATATAATTAGGGTTTTCTAATCATATTAAAGTTTAATAAACACATTAGCCTTGCCAATTAGGATTAGGGTTTCCTAATTTAGGGTTTAGGATTCCCAAATATGAAATTAGGGTTTCTGACGTACAATTAGGGTTTTCAACCACTGTACAATTGATTATCTAAATCAGAGATTAGGGTTTCTAATCCCTTATTAGGGTTTATTAATTACAAACCTTATCCGATCAATCATTGATCAATAAATCTCTTCGGTACAAACACATACTCATTAATATAATTATTTTAATTATATTTTCTATCGAATCCCTATCCGAACTTAGGGTTAGGGTTTCTAATCTTATTAAGCACAATTCTACTCTAATTTTATTAGTCGATGCACAAATTGACCTTCTCGAGACTTCGTATCACGAAACTTGTCACAAAATTAATAATCGAATATTAATATTAATAAAAAAAAAATTATTCACAAATTTTGGATTATTCACGGTTATCATATTCACCCCTCCTTAAAAGGATTTAGTCCTCGGAATCACCACTTTCTTATTCTCTACAATCTTTTAAAGTTGTATCATCAATTCATTTTATCAACATAATATTAATTTGTGTTTCAAATTCTAGCAAGGTGACTTGAATCTTTAAAAAAAAGCAGTTCAAAATATCTAACTTTCATATTACTCGTAATTACATTTCTTAACGAAATCATTACTGCTTTACCACCTCTGAGAAGCCCTTTGCATCTTATGGCAAATCGTCATATTAAATGTCTTAGGCGGTTGGTCTTCTGGTGGCGAGTCCTTGAGTTACTGAGTTCCACCACGGGTCCCTTATTGACACTTTCCTTCTCGCATTCTTCTTGGACGATTTTGAACCAAATGATCGGTCGATCCGCATGCAAAGCAACCTTGTATCTTCTTGATTTGGGACAATTGGGCGACATGTGCCCTCTTGCCCATGATTATAGCAAACTCCTTCTTCTTCAAGAAAACTCGGCATGGTTCTTCCCACAATTTGAACATGGATCCCTTCCTTTCTATTATCTTTTGTTTTATTACCCAAGTTGGGTATTCTCGCTCCATTTCCTCTTATTGGGATTACTACCCCCTTTGCTTCCACCATCATTTGTCTTCTTCTTCTTCTCTTGATGAAATCGAGATCGACTTCACTCCTCCTTGACAATTAATGATTTTTCCATCAAAGCCCATGAGCGTATTGATCTGCAACACAGCTACTTTATTGTATATACTCGGTCTCAACCCATTCTTAAACCTTCTCATTTTTCGTAATTCCGTATCCACCTGAGGAGGTGAAAACCTTGCTAATTCGTTGAATTTAGCAGCGTATTCAGAAATAGACATATTCTCCTGCTTTAGTTCTAGAAACTTGACTTCCATTGGAGCTTGCATACTTGTTGAAAAGTAATTCTCAAAGAACATTTCTTTAAATCTTGTACCGTCTCACCTTTCTTTGTACCGCTCTCGCTTGGTTAGTCTCCCACCCGATGGTGGCTTCTCCTTCATCGGATAAGTTGCAAAAGGCTGTCTTTTGCTCTTGACCACTACAGCATGATGATGAATGCTTTCTCCATCTCCTTCACCCAAGTTTGGGCTTCAATCGAATTTGTGGTCCCTTTGAATTCAGGCGGTCCTACCACTTTAAAGTCCTTGAAGTTAGCCAATCTATCGGCTGGCTGATTCCTCACTCTTCCTCTTGTAGCTGGAGCTCTATTCTCCATAGCTTGGGCTAACATATCCGCAAAGTTTTGCATCAGGTCAGCTTGACCTCCTTCATTATTCACCGTTGCTCTTCTCTTTGATTTGATTACGTAAATCTAAGCGGCATGATCGATTTAAATTAAAATCTTATATTAATTCTCTTTCTTTACACAAATTCTTAACACAATAAAAATTCAACACATAATTCTCATATAATTGCATATTTATTCAAATAGCACATAGTGCATTTAGTACTTCATATATTACTATCCTTTTTAAATCATATCGGGATTAGTAACACACTTTACATAAAAGTTGCAATTCTCAATTCACACATAGTTATTACTAGTTAAATCAAACTTACCACACTTATGAGTTCGGGAACTTGCCACAATTATATGAGTGTATGAACTTATCCTAGTCGGACCATTGGCGTCCATTATTTGAGGGTTCAAAACATTTCATATAATCATGAGTCATTAACTTACAATAAGTATGAGTTTTAAGAACACATAAATTAATCTTAATCTTATATTCATATATAGAAAATAAAGATTTCATTCATAAAACATATATATTTACATATACTTAAACATCGTTCTCGATATTACAACACTTAATATCAAAAGCTTCTACCCCAAAGATACTAACGCTCAAACTTAAGCTATCTACTAGTCCACTCCCTTCATCAGGTCTTCTTCTTGTTGGGACACTTGTTGAATCGTGACCCGTTTTCCTACATTAAAACACTTCCTCAAATTTGACTTAGGACAATGCAAAGAAATATGTCCTTCTTGCTTACAATTAAAGCACATTCTTCCACATCATTCATTCTCCGCGTGAGTCTTCCCACACTTCTTCTGATGCTTGCTTCTTCTTGGGCTTGACTTTTTTCGAAATTAGAGTTTGTCGTTGTCCCTCTTTCTCTTTTCTTGTCTTTACTGTTGCTTGATTGTCCCTTGAGATGATCCACCACCTTCTTCCTTCATCCTTTCTACCTGTGCCTTGAGCTCGTTCCTTTCTTCAGTCATTTTGCCTAACGCTCGCTCCGTCTTCCACAGTTCGTCCAAGAGAAATGCCTTACTCTGGAGTTCTTGAACTTCTGCAGCTAGTTGATCTTGTTCTTCAACTTTAGTCTTATTCTTTAACTCCACCCTAGCTTGCTCAAACTCTGCCTCCTCATCTCCACTAAGATACATCTCGGGATAATCATCATGATCGCTCCCTAGATTGACCATGGGTTCATCTTCTTCCACCTTCTCCTTGATTAAACTTTAGCTAGCACCTCTCGGCTACTAGCATTGGTGCAATAGCCGCTAGCATCTCTACATTCGTTTCCTCTTCTCCAGACAGCCTACAATCAGTTTAAATAACTTGATTAGTACTCCATCAGTACAAACTTCTCACACTATGTGTACACTTACCTCACTATTAATTCACATTGGTAATCCCTCACTTAGAACTCTAAATGAGTTTTCTCTATCTCGCGCATGGTTATAATCCTAGCGTTTTCCCCAACCCCACTTAAGGTTTATAACCTATAACTCTTCTACCAACTTATGACACCTTGGTCACTCTGACTTTGATACCAACTGTGACACCCCCAAATCAAGGTTTACACGACCCCAGAGTTTGGTGTTCACGATCCACAATATAATAACATCTAACTACACATTTAAATTTAAATAGGAATACATAACTCATTAACATATGTTCTTAATACATAAGTCCCGGTCCCTTAACCTTAACATTCTGAAATACCCTTAGATATACAAAAAAGGTTTACAATACAATCTGACATAATAATAATATTGTTCATTATCTTTACTCCGACATCTTGCCTTTGCCTTTGTTCTTCTTTGACTTTCTTTGGCCTCTTCATTCCTAGTTTGAAATATTTTATTTATAGCAAGGGTGAGCAACAAGTTTGCCCATGAAGTTAAGACATACAAGAAATGAATCTGAATTAATAGGAGACAGACTATCTATTTTGATAAAATGAAACCAAAGTTCGGTGAACTTTGAAATAGTTGAACAAATCGTTAATCGATAACAAGTCTTCTCGTATTCTAAACAGCATGATAATTTGATAATGAAAGAGTACAATGCTTTCAAAGTTTCTCGATGTTCTATTGAATAATCAAGAATCAAATCTCTGCCAATTACAAAGTGGAAATGTTTTCCAGTTTATCTTTGAAGCGATCCATTGGATCTAGAACTTCTACTTTCTCGGGTATGTATCAAAGATTTACTTTGATACATACTGTGCGAAATATCGAGATAACCATAAAGATTAAATCATACCCCTCTACAAGTACTTAGAGTGACCAACTCCTTGTACCTATATTATGCATAATAATACTTAGGTCGCGTGATAGTCGAATATATGACTTAAAATGTTCCTTTATATAAAAGGTTGTTCTTCTCGGTCTCGAGAATCAAGATTTGATTTAACAACGAAATTTAATGATTTCAATTTCTATTTACTTATCGATCTAAGCCAAGAAATAATTGGCATCGATCTATCGATGACAATTGAATTCTCTTCTCGAATCTATCAAGTTCTAACAAATGTTAAATCTAGCGAAATAATTAGCTAAGATATTTCTCAACATAATTTGACAATAAGCAGGAATTATCATCTTTGTCGATTCTATCTTCTACGAATATGAATATCCAACAACAGTTATTCTACAAATGTATATTCTCCGAATCAGTAATTCAATTTGAATTATTAATCATGCACTAACTGCGAATAATCAATAATAAATTCCATGGACATGGTATAATTAGCAATAATTAACCATTATAATAATTGAATGAATATAACTCAAGGTTGAGTTAGGAAACTTGCCTCTTCCGCTAACTACAGCTACACAAAATACTTATCTGTATTCGTAAGACCTATAACCAATAATATCAATCTCACAATTAGCACAAGAATTCATAACACGTAACACTGTGATTCACAGTCAAACTTCTCCTAGGCACATTACCACATAATCACATTAGTGTTTATAACCTATATAAACACCTAACAAGTCTAACTAGTTGATGCAGTTGGACTTTGGTCCATTCTCGATTATTACGGTCACCTGTCAGATAATTAACACATTGATTGTCAATTAAACTTGGTCTTTAAGCTTCATATTATTTAAGATAAGTCATTTATCATTTATAATATTTTTTGGAAAGCTTTTAATAATTTATAATAATTTTTCAAACACTTAAATCATTTTTTAAATGATTTAATTATCAAATAATCTTATCATTATTAATATTTAATAATATAAAAATATTAATAACATACTTGTCAAAATATTAAAGTTATTTTAATAACTTAAAATATTTTAAATCATCAATATTCTACTTAATTAATTTTTAAAATAATTAAAATCATTTTAAATCATCACCATTAATATCTAATCATTAATGAAATTATTATCAAAATATTAAAAGTCATTAATTATAACTTGAAATATTTTTAAAACATTTATCTCATTCTTAAATGATTTTTAAATCAATAAAATCATTTTAATTCATTTATTTAATATAATAATTAAATAAATCTAATATCATTAATATTAATTTATTAATGAGAATTCTCCAAAAATATTGAAAATTATATTTTATAATTCAAAATATTTTCTAACACTTTATTCTTATTTAAAATGATTTTTAAATCAATAAAACTATTTTAACTTATTTATTTAATTTAATAATTAAATAAATCTAATATCATTAATATTAATTTATTAATGAAAATTCTCCAAAAATATTAAAAGTTACATTTTAACTCAAAATATTTTTAAATACATTATTCTTATTTAAAATGATTTTTATATAATTAAAATTATTTTTCTCTAATTTATTTAATATACTAATTAAATAAATTAAATATCATTCTATTCAAATAATTATAATTATTTAAGAAAAATGTCCCAAATAATTAAAAGTTATTTTTCGAATTTAAAATTATTTTTAAAACCATTTTTAGTAATTTTAGAATTTATTTCTATTTTAAATAATTTCGAATATTGAAATTAGAAAATAATAAAACCATCGCTAAAGACCTTTAGCGACACAAAAGCGTCATTGTTGGTGTTCTTGAGCTCAAGAACAACGGCGGTAACTAATATAAGGGTCGTGTTTGTGGAAACTTAAATTCTCGGTTTAAAATCGTTTTAGGGCTAATGAAATTTTTCTCAAGTAGTGGACATGTAATACTACAATTACCAATCGATAACTCGATCACAAAACATCGAGATCATGAAGTTACGGCCATCTAAGTCATTTATCGGGGCGTGTCACAGGTTTCCGAAACCAGGCGGCGATTCGATTCATTTAATCTTATCAGGTCCAAATATTTCTAGGTTACGATAATTGGTTTTGTGTTTTATGATTCATACATTTAGAATTTTGCGAGAACAACGGATGTCCATATCTCAGCCCAAAAACATCACAATTGCCAGATTCAATCTGGTCAAAGGTTGTCAGAAAAACTGCTTCTATTGTTTCTAGGTTTTCCAAAAACAACACTTCGTCTCAACTTGTAAGGTTTGACCACTCACTACACTTGATATGTTGATGATATAAATGATCTAAAACCATGGAATCAAAGAACATATAACAGCTGGTAACGGCCTGGTTGCCAGTATTGTTATTCTATAATATTATTTGTGAATAATTAATTATTGATTTATATGATGTGAAAAATATTCATTTTATGTGGATATAGATGGAGAAAATTTTTAAAGTGAGAATTGTTGAAAATCGATATTTTATCTTTTCCGATAAAATAATATTTTATTATATTATTATAATATAATAATGATGATATTTTTAAAATGAATGTGGGATATATGAGTATATGAGAAGAAAGTATTTTTTTTTGCAAAAGTTGTTTAAAACATGTTAAACATGTCCAGTGGGCCTATTTCTTGAATGAAATTTAATTATAGCTTGTAAAATCGTCTGGTTTGTGGATTTGATCAATTTTTGTTTGGAATTTGGAAAAACTTTCTTACGCAAAGTTGTAGATAATAAAATTTCCTATGGAAAAGACATGTGGTTTGAATTTTTTACGACAAAAAGGGTTATTTATTATGAATTATTGAAGTTCAAGTTCTAGAATAATTGATTTTTGAAGTTTTAAACATTTTTTATAAGAAAAACGTTTTTTTTTATTTAGGTGAGGTGTGGTGGCTAATTTGAATAAGATTAGGTGTGCGTAAGATTTTAATAAATACATATTATTAATTTATTAAATTTTACCTTGATGTTCTAAGCATTTTCTATAAATAGGGTGCTTAGGTTAGAATTAAAAATCACACCAGAAACTGAAGTTTTCTCTCTCTTTCTCTCGATATATTGAGCTTATTCTTGTGAGTATTTTAATACTTTGAGTGTTGCTATTCGGTGCAAGTTCAAGTCATAGCTTATATCCAGTGTTTCAACTAGAAATCTTGTCTTTCGAGGTAAGGGATGTTGTTTTCTTCTTAAATAATATTATTTTCTTCAATATCATTATGCCAAAATACTAGTCTAAACTTTTTATCAAATTTGGAACTTTTAGTGTATGGGTTACTATTCACGTATCTGGCCTTATTCACGTGTCTGATCTTATTCACGAATACGGCCTATTCACGGAAAAAAATTAAATATTAGTTTTTAGTCCAAAATATCTATTATGGATACTAGCTTTGATTGTATCCATGTTTTGATCATTTTGAATTTTACTCTACTATGATTATTTATGAGGTATTTTTGGACATGGAATAGGTAAAATCTGAATCCTTAATATTTATTCTTTTGTTTCCTTTGGATTCATTTTCTTTAAAATATTTTTTAATCATCCTCGACCCTAAATGATGATATAATTGAATATCTTTGGCACATAGTGCAAAGATTAATGATTTCGATGAATATCTTTGGCGTAGTGCAAAGATGAGCAGTGTTTAGATGAACATGACCAATTGGTGAATATCTTTTAGCATGTAGTGCAAAGATGAATATTTGATTCGGATATATATGTTGATTGATGTTACAGGGATAAAATGTTGACGATGGACTTTTAAATTCATATATAGAAGATAGTAGACTTTATCCTCTATTTAACTCTTCTAATGAATTATTATTTCCGCTGCGAATGTTGATTTAAAACTTGTTGTCTATTGTATTCTATTAGATTTTTCCCTGTTGAAGACTAATGATAATTTGTTCTATATTATCTTGGTCATAATATTCTTTACTAGGCTAGTTGAGCTCACCCTTTTCCTTTTTGTTCTATTTTTCTTCTTAGGAGGTGAGAATGTAGCGAGTATTAGTCGGGGTATAGAATGAAGGTTCCAGAAAGTTGTTTTAGTAGTCATCACCATTTTTATAAAATAATGTATCAATAATTGTAATGAGGACTTATTTGAGTGTGGATATTGTCTAGATGACAATATTTGTATTTAAACTCATAGTTTTTATGTTGTACTAATAAAGTTGTAGTTGTTTCTGTGCCATGTATTTTGACGACTCAGAATGGGTGTTGTATACCTATTTTGGGGCGTCGCGGTGGTTCTTTACCAACTAAAGTTGCTAGCACATTTTGCAAGTTACATATTAAAATAAACTAAAAGGGCATTTTGGTCATTTATAAAATAAATTTAATGGCAAACATGGAATTTGTACAAACCCTTAGGGTTTAACCCTTATGCTACGTTTGGATTGAAGGAATGGAATAGAGTAGAGAATGGAATAGATGAGGGAATGGAATAAGGAAGGGAATGGAATGATTTTTTAATATTCCATGTGCATGTTTGGTTGATGTTATGAATACATCTAAGAATGAAATAAATAATTAGAAAGTGACCTAAATACCCTCAAATGTTCAAATTTAATTTAAATTCAATTTATATTAAAAAATTAACACATATTTCTCTAGATTTTTTTTATAATTATATTCTTCTTCTTTTTTTTTACTATACTTTTACATATAATTTTATATATATATATATATATATATATATATATATATTTATATATATATATATAAAAGGGTAAGAGATGTATACATAATCACATAATATTATTTTTTTTTGGGGTGGCGTGGGGGTGGGGGGTGGGGGTGGGGTGGGGTGGGGTGTATCATAATCACATAATATTATTTTTTGGGTGGGGGTGGGGGTGTGGGTGTGGGTGTGGGTGTGGGGGTATGGGTGGGGTGGAGTGTGGGTGGGGGTGAGGGGTATGGGTGGGGGTGTGGGTGGGTGTGGGGGTGGGGTGTGGGTGGGGGGGGGGGGTGGGGTGGGGTGGGGGGGTGGGGTGGGTGGGTGGGGTGGGGGTGGGTGGGAGGTAAGAGGTGTATACATAATCACATAATATTATTTTTTTTTGGGGTGGGGTGGGGAGGAGAGTGGGGGTGGGGTGGGGTGGAGATCACATGGGGTGGGGTGGGCATGGGGATATTGGGGTGGTCATGGGGGTGGTGGGGTGGGGGGGGTGGGTGGGGTGGGGGGGTGGGTGATGGTAAGGGTGTATACATAATCACATAATATTATTTTTTGGGGTGGGGTGGGGTGGGGTGGGGTGGGTTGGGGAGAGAGGGGGGGGGGTGGGGTGGGGAGTGGGGGATGGGGTGGGGTGGGCATGGGGTGGGTGGGGTGGTCATGGGGGTGGGTGGGGTGGGCATGGGGGTGGGTGGGGTGGGCATGGGGGGTGGGTGGGGTGGGCATGGGGGTGGGTGATGGTAAGGGTGTATACATAATCACATAATATTATTTTTTTTCGCAAATCGATAGATTGATTGAATGAAAGAATATGGAACCCTATTTTATTTTTAAGGGGCATATTTTTCAATTACTTAAAAATAATAGATGGAATAAGTTATTCCTGACCCCCCTTCCAGGAATAAAAATTATAATTTTAAGTTAACACTTATTCCACTAGGAATACATTATTCTGTTGGAATAAACAAACCAAACAACATTTTTATCATTCCAATGGAATGATTCATTCTATTCTCTCTCTATTCCATCGATCCAAAGCGTAGCATTAGGGTTTAACCTAAGGTTCTAACCCTTAGGTTTTACATAAATAGATTCTATAATTTCCAAATTAGGGTTTTATTAGAAAAATAAAATTTCCAAATTACAATTAGGGTTTGTAAAATATAAATTAAGATAACTAAAAAATAATTACGGTTTTCTAATCATATTAAAGTTTAATAAACAAATTTGCCTTGCCAATTAGGATTAGGGTTTCCTAATTTAGGGTTTAGGATTCTCGAATATGAAATTAGGGTTTCTCGGCGTCAATTAGGTTTTCAAGCTGTCTGATTGATTTTCTAAATCGAGATTAGGGTTTCTAATCCCTTATTAGGGTTTATTAATTACAAACCTTATCCGATCAATCATTGATCAATAAATCTCTTGATGCAAACACATACTCATTAATATAATTATTTTAATTATATTTTCTATTGAATCCTATCCAGAACTTAGGGTTAGGGTTTCTAATCTTATTAAGCACAACTCTACTCTAATTTTATTAGTCGATAAACAAATTGACCTTCTCGAGACTCGTATCACAGAAACTTGTCAAAAATTAAAATCAATATTAATATTAATAATAAAAAAAATTATTCGCAAATTTTGGATTATTCGAAATCCCGGGTTATCACAGAAATGTGCAAATTTACAAAATAAGCAAGTGGTTATAAAATATTCATTGTTGTCGGGGAATATTCGTTTGGTCGTGGAACATTACATACGTAGGGAATATTAAATGCGACGCGCATCCATTTGTGTGCCCCATAATGGATAACGGTCGGATGAAGAAAATGACAAATTTGACTTTTTACAAATAACGGCGTAGTCGTTACTGAATTAACTTTCTTGTTGGAATCTGGTTGGATAAAATACGATGTCTGGCGTGGTTGCCGCATAGCTTACGGTATTGCCGCGTATTTTGAATTATTGATTCTTACGTGAAGGCACTTTACTCAATAATTGTTATAGTAATTATTGTTCAATATTTTATTTTATTGATTCAATAATTGCGTGTTGATATTTTATATTATTGTTGTTCGATAAGCATCACTACACAATATCTCCATTATCGAACAATAATTCATATTATTTGAATAATATTATTAGATATCATTATTGGCAATGTCTAAAAAAGTTACATCGATGAGAGGTTTGGTCACCTAATTGCGGCGCTAGTAAGGAGAAATCCTTATCGGAAGCCCCTCTTTCACAGGAGCACTGGTTGTCATAATTGTGATTCTTTAATATTATTTGTGAATAATTAATTATTGATTTATATGATAAGGAAATATTTATTTTATGCGGATATAAATGATGGATATATTTATTATGGTTATAAATGAAGGGATTATTGATGAGGTGTTTTATCAGTATTTTGTCGAAATAGAAAATCGTTCGTATGTGGATTTCGGATATTTTCTGATTTGAATTTGGAAAAACTTTCTTCTAAAAAGTTGTAGAGGATTAAATTTCCTATGAAAAGCACATGAGATTCAAATTTTTCTGATAAAAGGGCTATTTATTATGAATTGTTGAAGTTCCAGAAAATAAAATATTTTTATTAAAAATATGGTGGGCCCCACTTTTGGTTGGTGAGTAATAAAATGTGCTGGAATTTATTTTCAAAAGTGGTGGGCTTGAATAGTAGCGAGTAAAAAGCCATCGGTGGCGAGTTAATGCTGCTATGGCTATCTAAGCATTTTCTATAAATTGGGTGCTTAGTTAGAATTGAAAATCACTTTAAAACAAGTTTTCTCTCTTTCTCTCTCTCTATATTATCGCGTATTTTGTGAGTATTTAGATACCTTGTGAGTTTTATTCATCGGTGCAAGTTTCCTTGACTTTATATCGATACTCGTCCGAAATACAGTTATTTTGAGGTAAGGGATGTTGTTTTCTTGATATCATTATCTTAGAAATATTGATCCGAACTTTTATCAAATTTGGAACTTTTGTGTGGGGAGTTCTTATTCACGTATCGATACTATTCACGTATACGACACTATTCACGAATACGACACTATTCACCAAAAATGAAAATTTTCCTTTTTGTCCAAGATGTCTATTATGGTTACTATCTTTGATTGTATCCATGTTTTGATCTTTATTTTTGAATTCTACTTCAAAATTGGTTATTATGGAGTATTATTGATCTTGGATAAACCGCGTGATCTGAATCCCTAATATTTGTCCTTACATCTCATTTGAATTCGTTTTCTTTAAGATGTTTTCATCATCCCAGGTCTAAATGATGATATTATTTTGATATATTTGGCATGTAGTGCAAAGATGAATGATTAACTGATGAATATCTTTGGCCCATAGTGAAAAGATGAACAGGTGTTTAGATGAACATGACCAACTGATGAATATCTTTAGCATGTAGTGCAAAGATGAATATTTGATTCAAGATGTATATTGATTGATGTTACAGGAATAAAATATTGATGATGGACTTTTAAATCTTAGAAAATAGTATAATTTATTGTAAGACCCCGAATTTTATGAAATAAAAGTATTCAATTTTTCTATTTAGTAAATAGTTAAATTGATAAAATTTAAAGTTAAGGGTGACATATGAAATTTTTTTCAAAATCACATGAAGTGGTTATAAAATATTCATTGTTGTCGGGAATATTTGTTTGGTCGTGGAATATTCTTTTTGTCGGGGAATATTAAATGCGACCGGTCTGAACCATTTGTAGGCCCATAACGAGAATAAGCGTCGGATGAAAAAAATGACAAATTTGAGTTTTTACAAATAACGGCGTAGTTATTCTGAGTTAACATTATTGGAATACTTAGATGGGTAAAGTAAAATGTCTGGCGTTGTTGCTTGCGATAGCACGGTATTGCACAATATTTTTGAATTATTAATTCTTACGTAAGAAGACACTACTCAATAATTGTTACAGTGATTAATGTTTAATATTTTATTTTATTGATTCAATAATTGCTATGTTGATATTTTATATTATTGTTGTTCAATAATTGTCACTGCATAGTATTTCCCATTATCAGATCAATAATTCATATTATTTGAATAATATTATTAGATAACATTATTGGCAATATCTAGAAAGTTTTGTCAAGGAGAGGTTTGGTCACCTAATAGCGCGCCAATAAGGAGAAATCCTTATCGAAAAGCCCCCTCTTTCTTGGAAACGGTCTGGTTGTAATAATTTTGATTCTGTAATATTATATATGAATAATTAATTTTTATTTATATGATAAGGAAATATTTATTTGATTCGGATATAAATGATGGATTTATTTATGTGGTTATAAATGAAGGAATTAATGTTGAGGTGTTTTATCAGTATTTTGTCGGATTGGAAGTATTAAAAGATCAAATCGGTGTTCTTAAAGCTCTATTTTGTGAGTTATAATTTTGATCCGACCGTTGGATCGTTGTGATTTTTGGATATGTTATACATATATAAGTTGAGTATATATCCACAAATTTTGAACCGTTTAAAATGAACGAATGATTTGTTATGGATTTTTAGAGTGTTGAAAATTGTTGGTTTGTGGATTTGGATATTTTACATGCGAATTTGGAAAAACTTTCTTCTGCAAAGTTGTAGAGAATTCAATTTCATGTGGAATAGAAATATAATTCGTATTTTTCTGATAAACGGGCTATTTTCTATGAATTATTGAAGTTTGGAAAATAAAATAATTTTTATTAAAATTAGGTGGGAACCACTTTTGGTTGGTGTTGAATACATGTGCTGAATTGGTTTTTCAAAATTGGGGGGGGGGGGGGGGGCTGCTGATATAGTCAGTGGCGTGCTTGAATAATAAATAATAATATTTTATTATTTTAGTCTCATTTGGCATTCTAGCATTTTCCTACAAATAGGCGCTTAAGTTAGAATTGAAAATCACACCAGAAACATAAGTTTTCTCTCTATATATTATCGAGCGTATTTTTATGAGTATTTAGATATTTTGAGAGTTGATATTCAATGCAAGTTTTCTTCGGCTTTATCTTCGATATTCCGGTCAGAAATACTGCTCTTTTGAGGTAAGGGATTTTAAGGGTTATTATGTTTTTCAGTTTCGTAATTTTTACGACCTTCAAAAATTCTGGAAAAATTTGAAATGATAATTTGATGAGTTTTCTAGATTGTGTCCAAAAATGGCGATTTTTGGATGTATAGATTAGGAGTTATGAAATTTATGGGAAAAAACTATTTTAAAAGTAAACCCTTATAACTCCTTGTGGTTAACTCCAAAATTGGTGAAATTTTCATTGGGAGTACATTTATATGATAGAAGTATACTCTGTAAATTTTGGAAATTTTGGACTAAATTATAGTTTATGATAAATGTCTAAATATTCGGCTGTTTTGGCCATACGAAAAATAGTAAATGAATTTTAAAAATTATGAGAAAAATATATGTTCAATATGGAACTATATTCTGCTAAATCCCAGAAAAGAAAATTTATTTGTACTGATTTGGTATTTTTCATGAAAATGGACTAGTTATGAATAAATGAATTAAATATGTTATGTGAAGTAAGAAAATTGGAAAATAGGATTTTATGGCTTGAGAATCCTATATGAAGTATATGCAGATTTTTGATGATGATTTTGGTTATTTGGTGATGAAATCTTATGAGTTTGGCATTTTAAGATGATTAAATGCATTAATTAATAAAGTGTAAACAATTAAAATAAATTATTTATAAGTTTAAGAAATGTTATTCTTTCAATATCATTATACTAAAATATTGGTATGGATTTTATTGTGGAATTTCTACTATTTTTTTGTCAGGGTTACTATTCACGAGTTACTATTCATGGGTTACTATTCATGAGTTACTATTCATGACAAACTTGGTTTCTTTTTCTGACCAAATTATCGTTGATTTATGAATCCTACTCTTGAGATAAAATCTATATGTTGATTATATTGTTTTTATTATTATATATAAATTTTATAACCCTAATGATGATATTTCTCTTTGACTTGAGTGTAAAGATGGGTGGATTATTGGTATGATCGTGACTATAGGTTCTCTTTGGCCAATAGTGCAAAGATGAATTGTTGACTGGTATGATCATGACAATTGAATTTATAATTGAATATCTTTAGCTTAAGTGCAAAGGTGAATTGATCAACGTGGTTATAATTATAGTTTATATAAATTCTGAAATGATTATGTATTTATTTAAGATATGAATATCTTTGGCCCGTAGTGCAAAGATGACCTGTTGTTGAATATCTTTGGCCCGTAGTGCAAAGATGATTTGTTGTTGAATATCTTTGGCCTGTAGTAAAAATATGACCTGTTGTTGAATATATTTGGCCCATAGTGCAAAGATGAATTTATTAGTATGATTATGAACAGGAACTGTGATTTGGTATAACTATGATCTTTGATGTTTCAAGTAAAGACAATTGATAAAAATTATCTTAAGTCACGAATGAGAAGAGGAATTTAGAATCACAATTATGATTATGAGTTATTCATATGATTGTGGAAAGGAACTGTTGATTGATGTTATAGGGATAAAACATTGTTGGTGGACTTTTAACGTGGAGAAGATAATAGACTTTATAGTCTATTTGACTCTTCTAATGGATTGCTCATTCCGCTGCAACTATGGTTGAAAAGTTTTATCATCTATCATATGTTCTAAATCTCTGATTTATTATTGACGAAGGCTATTGCTAATTTAATTATCTTTAGTCATGATATTCTTTACTGGGCTATTTGTGCTTACCCTTTTGCTTCATAATTCCTTTCATGTAATAAGAGTGTAGCTGGGTCGAGCAGGGGTAACAGGAGAATAGAACGGTGGTCTTTAGCTGTGGAGGTTCTCCCTAAACATTATAGAAAAATGTGTTGTACATCATTTAGTAGTTATATTTGGTGAATCAAATAGGGTGAGGCGAACCCAACGTTGGAAAGGTGTTTTACCACTATCAAAGAAGATGTCTAATGACATATAACCTCGTGTTATCATAAGACAGAGTTGTGCACATCCACTTGCTGAGTATATCTACGAGCACTACCTATATGATCTTGGAGTTTATTTGAAATAT
The DNA here is from genome assembly GCA_020205605.1 of Panax ginseng. Lineage (NCBI taxonomy): Eukaryota > Viridiplantae > Streptophyta > Magnoliopsida > Apiales > Araliaceae > Panax > Panax ginseng. Next base: position 89,008,252 of record CM035140.1, read on the forward strand.
AATTTTCAACTGGAGACATCGGAGATAGTTATATGTCAAGAGAAGACTCACCATTGGAAAGAACATGATAGTAATCTTCTCTTTTTATTTGGGGTCTATTGGGTCAACCAAGGATAATTATGTGGATATATGATATCTATCATAACCTAGACGCGTGGCCTCCCATGTACGAAGGTTTCCTTGAGCACTTCCCAAAGATTTTAATTTCTAAAATAGTTTTTTACTGTACCTTTATGTAATGTATCAATGTGAGGTGTTGTCCATAATTGGGACATAAGTCACAGTTGGTATTAAAACGCACAATATATGTGTTGTTATATTTTGCACGACAATTGTAGTAATAAAGTTATAGTTATTTTTTGTACCATATATTTGGCGACTCAGAATAGGTTGGATAGATTGGACCTATTTTGGGGCCATCACAGTTGGTATCAGAGCTTAGGGATATGGTCTTTGGCGGAGATCGGGGAATAGAACTAGGAGGGGAGAGGAGAGTAAATCCTTCGCTAGTGTGTCCTACCTAAGCTTATTTGTTGGTCAGTCATAATATCGGGATATTATGTGATATGTTAATTTATTCAATTAACCCTTGATTTGAAGCTGTATTCTAGAATGATGTCAAAAATACATGAGATGAACAATGGAGAAATCATGAGGACAGTGAAGATGGAATCTGAAATAAAAGCATGGTATTCTCAACTCTTTGAAATATCAGGTACGTAAATTTCAGGGACGAAATTTCATAAGGAAGGGAGATTGTAAGACCCCGAATTTTATGAAATAAAAGTATTCAATTTTTCTATTTAGTAAATAGTTAAATTGATAAAAATTTAAAGTTAAGGGTGACATATGAAATTTTTTCAAAAAAATACATGTGGTTATAAAATATTCATTGTTGTTAAAGGGAATATTCGTTTGGTCGTGGAATATTCTTTACGTTTGGGAATATTAAATGCAATGTATAACCATTTATGAGCCCATAACGAAGAATCTGTCGGATGAAGAAAAACGACAAATTTGAGTTTTTACAAATAAAGGCGTACTTGTTACCATTAACATTTGTTGGAATACCCGGTGGGTAAAATAAAATGTCTGGCGTTGTTGCACGATGCACACGATATTACACATATTTTTGAATTATTGATTCTTATGTAAAGAAGACACTACTCAATAATTATTACGATAATTATTTTTATTTTATTGGTTCAATAATTGCTACGTTCATATTTTATATTATTGTTGTTCAATAATTGTCACTTGCATAGTATTTCCCATTTTCGGATCAATAATTCATATTATTTGAATAATATTATTAGATAACATTATTGGCAATGTCTAGAACGTTACATCGAGGAGAGGTTTGTACACCTAATTAACGTGCTAATAAAGAGAAATCCTTATCGAAAGCCCCTCTTTCCTAGGCGGCTTGGTTGTCATTGTGATTACTGTAATAATTGTGAATAATTAATTTTTGATTTATATGATAAGGAAATATTTATTTGATGTGGATATAAATGATGGATTTATTTATATGGTTATAAATGAAGGAATTAATGTTGAGGTATTTTATCAGTATTTTTTCGGATTGGAAGTATTAAAATATCAAATCGGTGTTCTTAAATCTCTATTTAAGTGAGTTATAATTTTGATCCGACCGTTGGATCGTTGTGATTTTTCGATATGTTATACATATATAAGTTGAGTATATATCCACAAATTTTGAACCGTTAAAAATGAACGAATGATTTGTTATGGATTTTTAGAGTGTTGAAAATCGTCCGTTTGTGGATTTCGGATATTTTTTGTCTGGAATTTAGAAAAACTTTCTTCTGCAAAGTTGTAGAGAATTCAATTTTGTGTGGAATGGACATATAATTCATATTTTTCTGATAAACGGGATATTTTCTATGAATTATTGAAGTTTCGAAAAATAAAATGATTTTTATTAAAATTCGGTGGGACCCACTTTTGGTTGGTGTTGAATACATGTGCTGAATTGGTTTTTCAAAATTGGGGGGGGGGGGGGTGCTACTGATTTAGTCAGTGGCGTGCTTGAATAATAAATAATAATATTTTATTATTTTAGTCTCCTTTGGCGTTCTAGCATTTTCTTATAAATAGGCGCTTAAGTTAGAATTGAAAATCACACCAGAAACATAAGTTTTGTCTCTCTATATTATTGAGCGTATTTTTGTGAGTATTTAGATATTTTGAGAGTTATATTCAGTGCAAGTTTCCTTCGGCTTTACCTCCGATATTTCGGTCAGAAATACTGCTCTTTTGAGGTAAGGGATTTTAAGGGTTATTATGTTTTTCAGTTTCGTAATTTTTACGATCTTCAAAAATTCTGGAAAAATTTGAAATGATAATTTGATGAGTTTTCTTTATTGTGTCCAAAAATGGCGATTTTTGGATGTATATATTAGGAGTTATGAAATTTATGGGAAAAAACTATTTTAAAAGTAAACCCTTATAACTCCTTGTGGTTAACTCCAAAATTGGTAAAATTTTCATTGGGAGTACATTTATATGATAGAAGTATACTCTGTAAATTTTGGAAATTTTGGACTAAATTATAGTTTATGATAAATGTCTAAATATTCGGCTGTTTTGGCCATACGAAAAATAGTAAATGAATTTTAAAAATTATGAGAAAAATATATGTTCAATATGGAACTATATTCTGCTAAATCCCAGAAAAGAAAATTTGTTTGTACTGATTTGGTATTTTTCATGAAAATAGACTAGTTATGAATAAATGAATTAAATATGTTATGTGAAGTATGAAAATTGGAAAATAGGATTTTATGGCTTGAGAATCCTATATGAAGTATATGCAGATTTTTGATGAGGATTTTGGTTATTTGGTGATGAAATCTTATGAGTTTGGCATTTTAAGATGATTAAATGCATTAATTAATAAAGTGTAAACAATTAAAATAAATTATTTATAAGTTTAAGAAATGTTATTCTTTCAATATAATTATACTAAAATATTGGTATGGATTTTATTGTGGAATTTCTACTATTTTTATGTCAGGGTTACTATTCACGAGTTACTATTCATGAGTTACTATTCACGACAAACTTGGTTTCTTTTTCTGACCAAATTATCGTTGATTTATGAATCCTACTCTTGAGATAAAATCTATATGTTGATTATATTGTTTTTATTATTATATATAAATTTTATAACCCTAATGATGATATTTCTCTTTGACTTGAGTGTAAAGATGGGTAGATTATTGGTATGATCGTGACTATGGGTTCTTTTTGGCCAGTAGTGCAAAGATGAATTGTTGACTGGTATGATCATGACCATTGAATTTATAATTGAATATCTTTAGCTTAAGTGCAAAGGTGAATTGATCAACGTGGTTATAATTATAGTTTATATAAATTCTGAAATGATTATGTATTTATTTGAGATATGAATATCTTTGGCCCGTAGTGCAAAAGATGACCCGTTGTTGAATATCTTTGGCCCGTAGTGCAAAGATGACTTGTTGAATATCTTTGGCCTGTAGTGCAAAGATGACCTGTTGTTGAATATATTTGGCCCATAGTGCAAAGATGAATTTATTAGTATGATTATGAACAGGAACTGTGATTTGGTATAACTATGATCTTTGATGTTTCAAGTAAAGACAGGTGATAAAAATTATCTTCGTCCTGAATGAGAAGAGGAATTTAGAATCACAATTATGATTATGAGTTATTCATATGATTGTGGAAAGGAACTGTTGATTGATGTTATAGGGATAAAACATTGTTGGTGGACTTTTAACGTGGAGAAGATAATAGACTTTATAGTCTATTTGACTCTTCTAATGGATTGCTCATTCCGCTGCAACTATGGTTGAAGAGTTTTATCATCTATCATATGTTCTAAATCTCTGATTTATTATTGACGAAGGCTATTGATAATTTAATTATCTTTAGTCATGATATTCTTTACTGGGCTATTTGTGCTTACCCTTTTGCTTCATAATTCCTTTCATGTAATAAGAGTGTAGTTTGGTTTGAGAGGTGAGGGTAACGAGGAGAATAGAACGGTGGTCTCTAGCTGTGGAGGTTCTCCCTAAACATTATAGAAAAATGTGTTGTACATCATTTAGTAGTTATATTTGGTGAATCAAATAGGGTGAGGCGAACCCAACGTTGGAAAGGTGTTTTGCCACTATCAAACAAGATGTCTAATGACATATAACCTCGTGTTATCATAAGACAGAGTTGTGCACATCCACTTCTGAGTATATCTACGAGCACTACCTATATGATCTTGGAGTTTATTTGAAATATAATTTTCAAGCGGAGACATCGGAGATAGTTATATGTCGAAGAGAAGACTCACCATTGGAAAGAACATGATAGTAATCTTCTCATCATTTTTTGGGGTCTATTAGGTTGACCAAGGATAATTATGTGGATATATGATATCTATCATAACCTGTGACGCAGCGTGGCCTCCCATGTATCACGAAGGTTTCCTTGAGCACTTCCCAAAGATTTTAATCTCTAAAATAGTTTTCTTTGTACCTTTATGTAATGTATCAATGTGAGGTGTTGTCCATAATTGGGACATAAGTCACGATTGGTATTAAAACTCACAATATATGTGTTGTTATATTTTGCCACGACAATTGTAGTAATAAAGTTATAGTTATTTTTTGTACCATATATTTGGCGACTCAGAATAGGTTGGATAGATTGGACCTATTTTGGGGCCGTCACAGTTGGTATCAGAGCTTAGGGATATGGTCTTTGGCGGAGATCGGGGAATAGAACTAGGAGGTGAGGGACGAGTAAATCCTTCGCTAGTGTGTCCTACTTAAGCTTATTTGTTGGTCAGTCATAATATCGGGATATTATGTGATATGTTAATTTATTCAATTAACCCTTGTTTTGAAGCTGTATTCTAGAATGATGTCAAAAATACATGAGATGAACAATGGAGAAATCATGAGGGCGATGAAGATGGAATCAAATAAAAGCATGGTATTCTCAACTCTTTGAAATATCAGTGCGTAAATTTGAGGGACGAAATTTCATAAGGAGGGGAGATTGTAAGACCCCGAATTTTAAGAAATAAAAGTATTCAATTTTTCTATTTAGTAAATAGTTAAATTGATAAAAATTTAAAGTTAAGGGTGACATATGAAATTTTTTCAAAATACGCAAGTGGTTATAAAATATTCATTGTTGTTGTGGGAATATTAGTTTGGTCGTGGAATATTCTTTACGTAGGGGAATATTAAATACGACGGTATGACCATTTGTGAGCCCATAATGTAATAAGCTGTCGGATGAAGAAAGCGACAAATTTGAGTTTTACAAATAACGCGTACTTGTTACCATTAACATTGTTGGAATACCCGGTTGGGTAAAATAAAAATGTCTGGCGTTGTTGCACAGTAGCACAAAGTATTGCACAATATTTTTGAATTATTGATTCTTATGTAAGAAGACACTACTCAATAATTGTTACAGTAATTACTGTGCAATATTTTATTTTATTGGTTCAATAATTGCTACGTTCATATTTTATATTATTGTTGTTCAATAATTGTCAACTTTTGATATTTCCCATTATCGGATCAATAATTCATATTATTTGAATAATATTATTAGATAACATTATTGGCAATGTGTAGGGGCGTTACATCAAGGAGAGGTTTGGTCACCTAATTGCGCGCTAATAAGGAGAAATCCTTATCGGAAAGCCCCCTCTTTCCTAGGAACGGCTTGGTTGTCATAATTGTGATTCTGTAATATTATTTGTAGATAATTAATTTTTGATTTATATGATAAGAAAATATTTATTTGATGTGGATATAAATGATGGATTTATTTATGTGGTTATAAATGAAGGAATTAATGTTGAGGTATTTTATCAGTATTTTTTCGGATTGGAAGTATTAAAATATCAAATCGGTGTTCTTAAATCTCTATTTAAGTGAGTTATAATTTTGATCCGAAATAGTTGGATCGTTGTGATTTTCGATATGTTATACATATATAAGTTGAGTATATATCCACAAATTTTGAACCGTTAAAATGAGCGAATGATTTGTTATGGATTTTTAGAGTGTTGAAAATCGTCTGTTTGTGGATTTCTTGGATATTTTTTGTCTGGAATTTAGAAAAACTTTTTTCTGCAAAGTTGTAGAGAATTCAATTTTATGTGGAATGGACATATAATTCATATTTTTCTGATAAACGGGATATTTTCTATGAATTATTGAAGTTTCGAAAAATAAAATGATTTTTATTAAAATTCGGTGGGACCCACTTTTGGTTGGTGTTGAATACATGTGTTGAATTGGTTTTTCAAAATTGGGGGGGGGGGGGGGTGCTCTTGATTTAGTCGGGCGGGCGTGCTTGAATAATAAATAATAATATTTTATTATTTTAGTCTCCTTTGGCGTTCTAACATTTTCTTATAAATAGGCGCTTAAGTTAGAATTGAAAATCACACCAGAAACATAAGTTTTGTCTCTCTATATTATTGAGCGTATTTTTGTGAGTATTTAGATATTTTGAGAGTTCATATTCAGTGCAAGTTTCCTTCGGCTTTACCTCCGATATTCCGGTCAGAAATACTGCTCTTTTGAGGTATGGGATTTTAAGGGTTATTATGTTTTTTCGGTTTAAGTAATTTTCCGACCTTCAAAATTTACGAAACATTTGAAATGATAATTTGATGAGTTTTTCTAGATTGTGTTCAAAATGGCAATTTTGGATGTATATATTAGGAGTTATAAATTTTATGGGAAAAGACTATTTTAAAAGTAAACTCTTATAACTCCTTGTGGTTACCTCCAAAATTGGTGAAATTTTCATTGGGAGTACATGTATATGATAATTTAATTATCTTTAGTCATGATATTCTTTCTTGGGCTATTTGTGCTCACCCTTTTGCTTCATAATTCCTTTAGGATAATAAGAGTGTAGCTAGGTTTCGGCCGGGGTAATGCAGGGGAATAGAATACGGTGGTCTCTAGGCGTGGAGGTTCACCTAAAAGCAGATAGAAAAGTGTGTTGTACATCATTTAGTAGTTATATTTGGTGAATCAAATAGGGTGAGGCGAACCCAACATTGGAAGGGTGTTTTACCACTATCATACAAGATGTCTAATGACGTCTGACCTCGTGTTATCATAAAGACGAGGGTTGTGCACATCCACTTGCTAAGTATATCTCACGAGCACTACCTATATGATCTTGGAGTTTATTTGAAATATAATTTTCACTAGAGACATTGGAGATAGTTATATGTCAAGAGAAGACTCACCATTGGGAAGAACATGATAGTAATCTTCTCATTTTTCTTTGGGTTCGTAGACACTCGAAATTTAAACTTTCTGTTACTAACTATGCGGGAGGACAAAACAACTTCTTCACACTCTAGAGATAACCACGGAGGATCACAATATCAATTCCAACCCCGAAGATAACCGCAAGAGATCCAGTTCTTAACCCCGAAGATAACCCCGGGAAATCAGGTTCCAAACCTCGGAGATAACCCAGGGAAAGTCAGTTTCAACCCCGGAGATAGCCCCGGGAGATCAAGATCACGACACAGAGACGGCCCGGGAGGTCAAGCCAACCTCGAGAGATGACCACGAGGATAGTCAAAGTCAACAACATCCCAACCTCGGAGATAACCACGAGAAAGAATCTGCATAATCACTGCTTAAAACCAGGAGATAACCGGGAGGGGCAAAATGGTCATTTTACCAACTCAACTTCACTTTAAATCAAATACACTCATTTCAACTAAAAATACTTCAAATGAAGTCCCAAAAGAGTGATATCTTAACTCCAGTGCATACTACACAAAAGCGGCTCACAGGATTACCTGACGGAAACCCGAGAATCCCATTTCGATCATGGACCCATCTTCCTGGAATCAAAAAAGGTCAAATCATATGTCATTGTGTAGCTCTCGGAAAGAGCTTTCCAGAATGGTATGTCACGCTTCCATCAGACTCCGGTTGAAAGTTATGAGCGGCCAAAGCGAGCAGTAGCGTCGTGTTCCTTGACAATGGGACCCACACGCCGGGGCACTTTAGCGACCATGCAGTACACACTGCTACTAGGTGCCATAGGTGACCTGCGGCTCCCCCTTCTATAAATAGAGGTTTTGGGGTCTTGATTTTCTAAAGCGAAAAGACGGGAAACCACTGCACAATTTGCTCTTGCTTTCATATCTGATGTATTTTCCCACTTTTAAACACACACTGTGAGCTCATATATAGCCTCTTTTGTACCCACAAAAGCGGTGTTTACCCACTCTAAAGATATAGAAGCCTTTTTTATCGATCAATTTGTAAGCCTTCTCACACACTTTAGAGTCTTTCTCTTCATCTTTGTACACACCCTTCTACGTTGAGAGTCGTGTTGCTTGTTTTTATATTTCGGTCATATGGTTTCATTCTATCTCAGATATATATATATATTTTTACATATATATTGACTAACATTATCGAGTTATGCCTCGATTGAGCCTGAACTTGATGCAGGCGTTTATCTCTTTAATATATATATATATATATATATATATATATATATATATATATATATTAATATATATTAATATTATATCGAACTTTGTTCGATGAGCCTAAACTTGATGCAGTGCGTTTACTAAGCTTTTATATATATATATATATATATATTTATATATATATATGAACTTTGGTCTGGACTTTGTTCGATGAGCCTAGATTTCGATGCAGTGCATTTACTCACTTTTTATATATATATATATATATATATATATATATATATATATATATATATATATATATATGAATTGTGGTGAACTCTGCTTACGATGAGCACAGATTTTATATCCAGGTGCATTTATTAAACTTTAATATATATATATTTATACTTATATATATATGAGCGTGGTCGAACTACATTACGATGAGCACAATTTTACATCCGGTGCGTTTAATGCTTTTATATATATATATATACACACACACACACACACACACACATATATATATATATATATATATATATATATATATATTTATTTATTTATTTTCGTCCCGTCTGGAGTTTCCTTCGTGGCGGTTGACCGTATTTACAGCTTTATTTATATTTTGTCCCGCCTGGAGTTTCCTCCATGGCGGTTGATAGCTTTTAACAGCTTTATTTACATTTCTGATCCCCCATGGAGGTGCTTCGTGGTTGGTGATCCTGTCTGTATATATATGTTTACCGCTTTTATATATATACTTGCTTACTGCTTTAATACAAATTGCAGCATTCTGTGCGCCTAGGAATCATGTGATCACAGATTCATCCCATTGGATCTAGATTCAGTTCCCGTGATGGACATTTTTAGCTATAAGCAGCTTGTAAATTATTCTGCGGTGTCTGAATTTTCTCAGATGGTTTCTATACCCACGAGGAAGTCGGCCTTATTTTTGTATATTGTTTTCGTACGGATGCCTCGCATCCGTCAAATAAAATCAATTCAGTCGTTTACTTAATAAAAATGGGAGTGTAAAAGGTCTCAATTCCTATTGAGCATCAGGGTTTGAAAAAACCTCTTTTATAAAACATCATTGCCATATTTTGCTAAAAACTGAATTTTTACATAGATTCAAACCCTGTGTATATAGGTTCAAACGAGGCCTCGCACAACTTCCATATAACAGCACATTGACCCACACATACACACATTCAGATAATTGTTTCTTGAAAAGAGGTGGTCACCGTGGTAACACGGATGTCGGGGGGTGCCTAACACCTCCCCCCGCATAAGTAAGTCCCCGAACCCTAAATGAATCTCGGTTTCGCCGACCCGTATATTAGTGTCACATCACTGGGTCAATGTGCAAACTTTTTATCGGTTGTGTTGGTACAACCATTTAAAAAACCAACTGGCGACTCTTAACACTCCCATCGTCGACATTATACATGTCAGACATTTTTCACTTGTTTTTTCAAACAAATCTCACCTAAAATGAGAACACCAAAGAAAAAGTAACGGAAAGGGACACCCAAAAAATCCCGACGTCGACAGGTGGCGACTCTGCTGGGGACTCCAGTAAGAGGACTTAAGCCGTTATTATAATCTTTTCAACACTGTTATCTGCTTGTGTGTGGATGTTGCATTTACATTTTTGATGAATGTGTACGAATGCATTTCCTTATTTGCACTTAGTGCTTCGCACCATAACTACTTATGATATTAGTGCTTCGCACCATATCATTTTAGATATTAGTGCTTCGCACCATATCTGCTTGTGATATTAGTGCTTCGTACATGTCATCATTTTCATACGGTGAGACGCGATGTATATGAAAGTATGTTGTGTGGTCCCTCCACCAGGAGGCTATCCCGTCGGTGTTCGATTACTGCACTCATGAGAAGACTAATTCTCCGAGGCTCAGGAAAGGCACCACCCAAATTAAGCTCTAGTTGAAAGGCCAGGATTAACTTCCCGTCAAGTAGATTGCGATGATTTAGAAACCTTCATGCCAAAAACTTCATGAGAGTAACCTAAGATAGGTCGACCTCTAATAAACCCAAAAGCGGAGGAAAGTCTCTTCATGCTCTCATTTCAATTACATGTAAACACAATTACTTGTAATTACATTCCATATATATCTCCATGTAATGAGAAATATGAAGAAATGTGTACACATATATATTTAGCATGCTACAAACAGCTGACATCCATTTTGCAGAATAAAAATCCTAAAATGGACACATCACATAGCATGTTATTATACACATTCCCTAAAGACTAAACTATGCAAGTATTTCATGAGGGGAAGCAATCGATCCAGTTACTGATTTAAAGTCCAAGAAGGCCTTGATCCCACCGTTAGGCATGGCTACACCAGGCCAAATTTGATCCTACTCCTGTTTCCCGAGAGGAGTTTGAAGGATTAAGGAATCAGATAGCAGAATTGGTTGTCTTTCTAAAAGAACAAAGTAAAAATCGCGAGGCGAGACAATGCCTACTCAACGAGTCCTTCACACTAGGGGCGGTCGAGGCGTTGGTAAAAGATGGAAACCCGGATACCTAAACCTCATTCCAATAAAGAAATCACAAATCTCAGGGATGATCGAGAAACGGGGATATAAGAAAGAAAGTCCAACAAATGGAGGATACCATCCGGTCAATTAAAGGGACTGGAAATTATGGGAGTGTCACCTATTCAGATCTCTGTATATTCACAGGGGCTCAATATCCTACCAAATTCAAAGTCCCAGAGTTTGAAAAGTACAATGGGGCAGGCGATCCCTATACACACCTAAAAGTGTACATTGGCGAACTAGGGTCTTATGCTGAAAATGAAAGCCTCAGAATGCAACTTTTTCAAAAGAGTCTCACTGGAGAAGCTAAAGCTTGGTATGCCCGACTTGACAATGCCAAAATCCACAACTGGGAAGAATTGGCCCACGCCTTTCTAAATCAGTACAGTTTTCAGTCACAAATGGCACTGGATCGATATCAAGTGACTAAAGTGAAAAAGCAAAGTATTGAATCTTTTCGAGAATATGCCCAAAGGTGGAGACATCTAACAGTGCAAGTCATTCCATCAATGATAGAAACTGAGATGGTAATGACATTTATTGATATCCAAGAGGCTCCTTACTATGAGAGGATCCTAGCAGGCATATGAAAGCCATTTGCGAAAATGATCAAACACGGCGAAATGGCAGAGATGGGCCTGAAGGCAGGCAAGATTAAAGATTTCATTACCTTGGAAGCAGTCACCAAACATATACAGACTGGCAAGTATGTGAGTGATCGCAAGGGGGTACCTGATAAAGGCAATAAAGATGTACCCCTTGTTGTTCATGGGCAAGCTAGGAGACCAAACTACAGTCCCCCTATTTGGAAAATGCAAGACAATCTGCCATCTCAACAACAGGCCACATTCAACTAATGCCAGGATAGAAAAAGAAAATTCGAAAGATCAGAAAATCGGGTGTTCACTCCACTAGGCGATTCCCTTGAAAATGTATTGGCGATATTAATGGATCATAAGAAAATTACCGAACTAGCTCCACCTCTGGAACCAGGGAGCAAAAGATACAATCCAAGCCAGAGATGTGCTTACCACTCAGGGTCTCCAGGACACGATACACATGATTGTTGGTCCTTAAAACATAAGATTCAAAATCTGATCGAAAGTGGCAGTATTGTGGTCGAACAACCTGACCAACAAAATATCAACCCCAACCTTCTGTTGCGATATGATATAGAAGAAGTAAACATGATCGGGTCGAGAAGTTACTGAAATATATCCAATTCGTAAAGTACATACGAAGGATGGAGGAATACCCCAAAAGCACATAACAAATGTCCTAGAGTGGGAAAACTCGGAGGAGGGTATGCCGATGTGCAAAAATTGGATGCGATCCAGAATCAAGTAAACCTGCTGACTAAGCTGATAGTGAGCCAACATCAGGAAACAAGGCAATTTTCACTCAATTATCAGAAAGCCAAGAGAAAAAGGACTCCACGATGAGCCATCTAAATGAAATAGATCAAAGCAGGCTGAAAATACAAGAAAATGGTGATGATAAAATTGCTAGAAGATATCACCAGCGGAAGAATCGATCGAGGGAATGCGAATTCTCAAAGATGAAAGATCAAACAACCTCTAAAAGAGTCCAAAAATTCACCCCTCTGAGCAAATCCAATGAAGAAATGCTTTGCATTTTCTAATAAGCAAATGAAGGATTACTAAGTTCTTTGCCTCTAAAAATCCCAAGATGAGGAGTTATGATTCCACCAAGATATGTCTCTACCATTCTAAATCGCTTGGGCATCACGGTGAGGAATCTTTGGGCTTTGCGACATAAAATCCGGGATCTCATTGAAAATGGGGAATTGGAGATAGAATTTCCCATAACCAAAAAAGGCAAAAGGAAATAAAAAGCTTAAGATGTCCATTCGAGACAGAGACGGTTCAAATGAGGTGAAGGCTATGAGCGACATTCCGCGCGAGAACACAAAGTGGACTAATCCTAATTCAAGAAATGACAGGAGGAGACAAAGGCATCCCCAAAGGAGATTCCCCGCCAACATCAAATGTCCTATGGTTCCAAGATATCAACCACGTTCTGATTTTATCACCTTGGATGATGCGAGGAAATACTAATCCTTTCCAAGGAAGAAAAAGCCAAAAGGAAAGTTCTTTGCAAGAAATGCAACAATAGTTTGAGGATATTTCATGGTTGAATCTGTGAAACCCATAAAGACTGACGAAGGAATAGATGAAGAAAAAGGTGGTGAGAATGTCGGGGAATCCAACCCATTAAAGAATCCAAAGTTCATCACTTTTTGCAATGCGCCCATTTCAAGCGTCCACGAGGAATGTCTTGAATCGAGAAGCGATCAAGTTATGGCCAGAAGCGAAGACATTCAGAATCAAGGGGTAACCTCTATCATGAGCCCTGAAGGCGACATAACCACTGACAACTGGACTATCAGGCCTCAACTAGCCGAGGAGATATAGATCCAGGAGATGAAGTTGCGAGTTCCAGAAAATGTTGGAACGGTATCACTTTCTTCGTAGTATGCCTTTTATTTTCCATGCATGTAAATAAATAAATAAAACATCTCTACACTCTTCTCACCACTTACCCCTTTGAACCTTTTCAAACCAAAGCCTGAACTACGAAAGACCTGATCTCCTCTTCAATAGGAGTACGTAGGCAGCCATCAATGGTGCGGTCAAACCAAACAAAAACCCAAACAAACCCTTCTCAAACAGATACACCCCAGACGATGATTTCCCAGACGTAATGGTCATCATCCGGGAGAAGGAGGTTGATGATAGCCCCTCCATCACTGCAGTCCACCAAGACTTTGCCCTCGACAATTGAAGAAGCACTCCTTGCATTAGCCGACGAGGGTAAAAAGGGAAGAAACTCTCTCTACCTTGTAGATAGCAATAATGCTTACTTTTTTCTATATTGTATTAGCAGTTACTTTTGTCATTACAAGCTAACACTTTGTGTGATTAAACAGTGTTATATACTAAGTGAAAGCATATTTTGTTTCAGGACTCTGAATTTAGATGTGCCTGTACTTGCTGATGAGGTGCCTATTCTTCACAAGGACTGTAACTTTGATGTAAAGTTGGACTCAGACTTGATGGAAATACAAGATGACTATGAGATACCTCGGAGATCAAAGAATGGGTCAAGACTAACTTGAAGCCAAATCTTGATCAAACCACCTCTTTTAAACCTTGGAACCTTAGAAAACCCCAAACAAGTCCAGATTGGTACGGACCTCACTCCAAACTAAAGGAATGATATGGTTACTCTATTGACCCTATTCTATGATGTGTTTGCATGGTCTCATGAAGACATGGTCGGTTTATACACGGACATTATCATTTATCGCCTTCCCATCAAAGGGGGATTCAAGCCATTCAGGCAGAAGCTCAGGCGATTGAAACCTGAGTGGAAGTTAAAAGTTAAAGATGAAATTGTGAAACAATTTCAAGGCGTCATCATCATGATGTCAACATACCCTAAATGGCTATCCAACATAGTCCCCGTACCAAAATCGGGAAGTGAGGTGCGAGTTTGTGTGGATTACAGAGATTTGAATAAAGATTGCCTCAAAGATAGCTTTCACGTGCTGTTCATCCACATACTCATTGACAATACAGCTCGATACGATATGTACTCCTTTGCTGATTGGTCCGCGGGGTACCATCAAATCATGGTTACTGAAGATGATCATGAGAAAACTTCATTCATCACACCTTGGGGAGCCCTTTGCTACAGACGATTGTCATTCGGCCTCATCAATGCCGGAGCTACTTATCAGTGAGCCATATGGCTCTTTTCCACGATCTAATAGAAATAAAAAGAGAAAAAAGAAACTAAAAAGAGAAAAAAGAAAAAAGAAAAAATCTCTTCAGCAGGTTCTACAATTGCTGCCTTACCATCGGCAGGTTCTACAGATGGCTTCGGAGTTTGAAGAAAAATCCTTCCTCCACATTCCTCGGAATAGGAATGATTTTGCGGATACTCTAGCAACCTGGGCCTCCTTGGTCAATATACATGACAAGGAAGACATGCCAACCCTCACATTTGCCCAGCAAAAGGCTCTAGCCTATGGGAATTACATTGGAGAAGTATCGGATGAGCTACCTCCCATCCAACACCGTTGATATCAATATATCAATGAGCCCTCACAAGATAGATCTACACCCGTTGAGGCAAGCCTGACTGAGAAAAGGCAGATCCATCGACTCGCATTGATTGATATAATCATTGTAGGGGGGGAGAATGTAACAGGTCGAATTGTCAAAAGATCTTGAAATGCGATTCGGGGACATAATCTTTGTAGGGGGGGGGGGAGAATGTAACAGTCGAATTGATTGAGTCGTGATTCTGGGGACAAAATCCTTTTAAGGGGGGAAAGATGTGACGAACGAGATTTTGTAATTTAATTTTAATATTTATTGAATTAAATAAATATTGTTCGATGATTTAATTATTGGATTAAATAATTAATTGATGAAATTGTGGTAGATTAATTTAATTATATGTGTTATATTTATTAAAATAATGTGGAGAATTTTTATTATTCAAATTATGTAATTATGTGAGTGTATTGAATTAAATGAAATATTTAATGAGCATAATGTTATTTTAATAATTAATTAGAGAATTAATTATTTGACAAAATTAATAAATGAGAAATTTAATTTTGTAACTATGTGAATTAATGAGAAATTATTATATTTATTTTAATTAAAGTAAATAAGATATTTGATAATTTTATAAAGGGTGTGACACTATTAAACTATAGTATAAGAGAATCATTAAATTAAATGGTTTTGGAACATATTATTGCCAGCCAAATAAGGCCCTAAGAGAAGTTAATAGCAGTAACCCATGATGGGTTAACTGACCTCCACAACGCGTCAGTTTTATTATTAAATACGTCTTCTTCTTTATTTTTCTAAGTTTGGAACAAAGCAATCACGAGAGAAAATTGAGAGTTGTTTGATTTAGGAAGTGTCCGAGAAATGAGAAAGGATCATCCTATTAACCTACACTCTACACTTTGGGTAATTTTTCCAACACAATTTTTATTTACGTTGTTTAAGTTTTTCAAGAAAATGGCTTTCATGTTTTGTAGAATCTCTGTAATTGGAAAAAGGAGTAAAGATTTTGTGTTATTATGTTAAGTATACCATGTTTTAATATATATTGTATAATTCCATATCATCAGTTTCATAAAAATATATGTCGTAGATTATTTCTAAATTACAGAGTATGAAAATATGGTCATATGGCCTTACATACCAAATTTAACGATATAATCATAAGTTGTATTATAAATTTACATATGTATGTGTTAATATGTTAACGTAGTATGTTTTTACTATGTTGTATGAACCAAAACATCAGTTTCATAAAATATATGTAGTAGATTGTTTATTCAAAATTTTAGAGTATGAAAATATGGCCATATGGCCTTGCGTACCAAATTTGATACGTCAATCATATGTTATATCACTAATTTATACTGGTATATAATTATGCATGTTAAAACGAAGGAATCAAACTTTAAATGAATAGATTTCGTGTTATAATAAACCCGTAGTGTTGATTTTCATGTTTTGTATTCAAAACTTTCAAAAATATCAAGAACAGTAAATTATATGTTTTGATTCTGCAAATTATGTGTTATAACATGTTAAAATCGTGCTAGAAGGGTGGAGTAGTAAGTATATCTGTATTATAGTGTTTGGGTATGGCTAATTTTGTGTAAGAGTAAATTAATTGGAGGTGTTGGCCATGTTCTGCAATTTTTCACGAATTGCAGAACTGTTACTAGTTCGCCGCGTCGCGACGCCAGTCCCACGCCTTAAAGCACGCTAACATAATGCCACCACACCGCAAGCCGCTTAAAGGTAGAACAGCAGCATGCCACAAGAAATAGAACAAGCATAAAATTTAGTACTTATTTCCTCTGCATAATGTCCAAAAATAAGATTTTAAAAGTGTAAGACCACAACTTATTATAAATAAAATTGAATTTCCTCTAATTATTATTGTGAATAATAAGGTATTAATTTGATATAATGTTTTGGTTATGGGTGAAATTGTGACACCCCCAAATCCGGGTTACCTGACTCCCGAGTTTGGTGTTCACAATCCACAATATAATAACATCTAACTACCCATTTAAATATAAATAGGAATACATAACTCATTAACATATGTTGTTAATACATAAGTCCCAGGTCCACTAACCTTAACATAACAGAAATACCCCTTAGATATACAAAAAGGGTTTACAATACAATACAACATAATAATAATATTGTTCATTATACTACTCCAACATCTTGCCTTCGCCTTTGTTCTTCTTTGACCCGCTGGCCTCTTCGTTCCTAGTTGAAATATTTTATTTATAGCAAGGGTGAGCAACAAGTTTTCCCCGCAAGTTAAGACATACAAGAAATGAATACGAATTAATAGGAACACACTATTTATTTTGATATAATGAAACCAAAGTTCGGTGAACTTTGAAATAACTGAACAAATCGTTAATCAATAACAAGTCTTCTCGTATTCTAGGCAACGCAATAATTTGATAATGAAAGAGTACAACGCTTTCAAAATTTCTACGATATTCTGTTGAATAATCAAGAATCAATTCTAAGCAATTACAATGTGGAAATGTTTTCAAGATTTATATTGAGCGATCCATTGGATCTAGAACTTCTACTTTCTCGGGTATCTATCAAAGATTTACTTTGATACATACTGCAGATGTCGTATCGATAACCATAAAGATTAAATCATACCCCTCTGCCAAGTACTTAGAGCCTGACTCCTTGTACCCTATATTATGCATAATACTTAGGTCGCGCGCAATGGTCGAATATACGACTTAAAAATGTTCCCTTTATATAAAAGGTTGTTCTTCTCAGTCTCAGAATCAAGATTTGATTTAACAACGAAATTTAATGATTTCAATTTCTATTTACTTATTGATCTAGCCAAAATAATTGGCATCGATCTATCAATGACAATTGAATTCTCTTCTCGAATCTATCAAGTTCTAACAAATGTTCGTCTAGCCAGAATAATTAGCTAAGACATTTCTCAACATAATTTGATAATAAACAGGAATTATCTGTACTGTCAATTCTATCATCTACGAATATGAATATCCAACAACAGTTATTCTACAAATGTATATTCTCCGAATCAGTAATTTAATTTGAATTATTAATCATGCACTAACTGCGAATAATCAACAATAAATTCTCTGGACATGGTATAATTAGCAATAATTAACCATTATAATAATTGAATGAATATAACTAATGGTTGAGTTAGGAAACTTGCCTCTTCCGCTGATTACAGCTACACAAAATACTTATTTGCGTTCGTAAGACCTATAATCAATAATATCGGTCTCACAATTAGCACAAGAATTTATAACGCGTAACACTGCGATTCAAAGTCAAACTTCTCCTAGGCACATTACCACGTAATCACATTAGTGTTTATAACCTATATAAACACCTAACAAGTCTAACTAGTTCTACTGGTTGGACTTTGGTCCATTCTCGATGTTCGGTCACCCTATCAGACAATTAACACATTGATTGTCAATTAAATCTGGTCTCTAAGCTTCAATATTATTTAAGATAAGTCAATTATCATTTATAATATTTTTAAGGAAGCTTTTAATAATTTATAAACAATTATTATAATTTATAATAATTTTTGAAATACTTAAATTATTTTTAAATGATTTAATTATCAAATAATCTTATCATTATTAATATTTAATAATATAAAAATATTAATAACATACTTGTCAAAATATTAAAGTTATTTTTAATAACTTCAAATGTTTTAAATCATTAATATTCTACTTAAATGATTTTAAAATAATTAAAATCATTTTTAAATCATCACCATTAATATCTAATCTTTAATGAAATTATTATCAAAATATTAAAAGTCATTAATTATAACTTAAAATATTTTTAAAACATTTATCTCATTCTTAAATGATTTTTAAATCAATAAAATCATTTTTTAATTCATTTATTTAATATAATAATTAAATAAATCTAATATCATTAATATTAATTTATTAATGAGAATTCTCCAAAAATATTGAAAATTATATTTAATATTTCAAAATATTTTCTAACACTTTATTCTTATTTAAAATGATTTTAAATCAATAAAATCATTTTAACTTATTTATTTAACTTAATAATTAAATACATCTAATATCATTAATATTAATTTATTAATGAAAATTCTCCAAAATATTTAAAGTTACATTTTATAACGCATAAAATATTTTTAAATATATTATTCTTATTTAAAATGATTTTTATATAATTAAAATCATTTTTCTCAAATTTATTTAATATACTAATTAAATAAATTAAATATCATTTCTATTCAAATAATTATAATTATTTAAGAAAATGTCCCAAATAATTAAAAGTTATTTTTAGAATTTAAAATTATTTTAAAACCATTTTATTAATTTTTAGAATTTATTTCTATTTTTAAATAATTTCGAATATTAGGAAATTAGAAAATAATAAAACCGTCGCTAAAGACCTTTAGCGACACAAAGCGTTATTATTAATGTTCTTT
The DNA here is from genome assembly GCA_020205605.1 of Panax ginseng. Taxonomy (NCBI): domain Eukaryota; kingdom Viridiplantae; phylum Streptophyta; class Magnoliopsida; order Apiales; family Araliaceae; genus Panax; species Panax ginseng. The sequence goes on from CM035140.1 coordinate 89,027,915, forward strand.
GAGCTCAAGAACAACGACGATACCGGCGATCTGAAGGGGTAATGTTTGACCAAACTTAAATTCTTAGTTTAAAATCGTTTACGGGCTAAGCGAAACTTTTCTCAAGTAGTTATTCGCCCCAAAATTAGGTATACATCACCCATCTTGAGTCGCCAGATACATGGTACAGAATTCAAATACAACTTAATAATACAACAGCTCTTGGAACTTCTCCCAATACATCTTGAGTGCGTCAGGTTGGGTACATTTTACAAATTCTCACCAGTGATCTGCCTCTTCACGCAACATAAAGGTGGCAAAGTGAACCTTTTGCTCCTCGGAGCATCCCAAGACATCAAATATCTTGGTGATCTGCTTTAACCATGTCTCCGCCTTAAGTGGTTCTGGCTTTCCCAAAAACTCCGGTGGTCCCAACTCCTTGAATTGCTTAGCGGTGACCAACCGTGGGTTGCCATTGTTTCCTCCTGTATTATGAACAGGAGCCGCCTTCGCCTGATGTTGCATGAATTCTAAAGAGCTCCTAAACGTACCAACATTCGTCAATTGATTAGTGTTGTTGTTTATAGGAGGATTATCGCCATCCTGTTGCACATTGTCCTGATTGTTGATCTGTGGAGAATCAACGGTCTCTCGTGCTTCATTCTTATTCTCAACATTTTCGGATGTCATTTTTTAGAATCGCCACAAAACAAATTTTAATTGACATGTAACATATTATCCCTATATATTAAATGAGCCAATTAAATACCAAATAAACTTAGGTGGGTCATACTAGCGAAGGAATTCCCGTCTCTCCCCTCCTAATTCTATTCTCACATCCTAGCAGGGATCATATCCTAAGCTTTGATACCAACCGTGACACCCCAAAATTAGGTATACATCACCCATCTTGAGTTGCGGATACATGGTACATAATTCAAATACAAGCGTCATAGGTGTACGTACAAAAACATAAACTGTGAGTTTGAATACAAATATTGTCTACTAGAGATTATACAAACTCAAAGGAGTCCTCATTACTATTATTATCACACTATTACGAGAATAGTGAGGACTACTAATGCACCATCTAGGACCATCACTCGTTCCCAGACTAGTCCCGACTTACGTTCTCATTTCTGAAGAGAAACGGTGAAAGAAAGGTGAGCTCAACTAGCCCAAGTAAGAAATATTATGACTAAGATAATGCGAGAATAATTTATCGTTAGCCTTCAGCGGTGTTAAGCGATAAAATATAACAACTATCAAGTTTAACTTGTTGAACAAGCAATCCATTAGAAGAGTCAAGTAAGGAATAAAATCTACTATCTTCTATGATTTAAAAGGTTTTCATCACTTTTATCGTTGGGACTCGACAATAAATAATCCACATCATCGAATCATCCTGCATCTGGCCCGAGGATATTCTTTAAGATCACGACCACGAATTATCCATGCACTACTACCGAAGATAATCGTGTTTTCATCAATTCAGTCTGATCATGCCATAAAATAATTCATCTTTGCACTATGGCCAAAGAGAATCCATAGCCATAATCATACCAAAAAGCATCCATCAATGCACTACGGGCCAATGAGGACTTTTTCCACATCATTTGTAACATTACGGTTATGATTATCTTTGAATAATCCACGGTCATAATCATACCAAGTCCATCTATGCACTTCTGGACCACAGATGACTTTCAACATAATATAAGCATTAGGATGATGACAATGATATAAGAATTCAATAAAACAAGTTCAAGAATTAATTTATCCGAGGCGATAATGTTCAAATTGTCGACATGATTTGCTTTGTAGAGTAATATTCGAGAATGCTCGGAAGAATATTTCCATGAAAAGATCTTTGGATGAAGCGCAAATATCAAAGATATTCCACTAATTTCATGGGTATAGAAGTCAAAGTTTTAACCAACCGAGTATAATAAAGAATGGAATAACAAAAGAAATCACCATGCATGCGATAGACCATACACAGCGAGTTATTCCAACGAAATAATAAAGGATGGAACCCGGTTTAAGGCGTAACGTAAAGGCGAGGATATTCAAGCGAATAATAAATAATGGAACCGAGTCCGCGTAAATGCACATGATGGATATTACGACGAGAATAATAAATAATGGAACCGGTGTCCGGCGTGTAAACGCATACAGCGAGGATATTCCGACAGAATAATAAAGAACGGAATATTAGAAGAATGTAACCATATATAGGGTAGCCCGTGTATACAGGTTATTCCAACAGAATAATAAATAATGGAATAACAGAAGTTCTCTTCATGAGTACAACAAATAACATCCCTTACGAGTACAACAAATAATATCCCTTACCGTAAAAGAAACTGAATATAAGATTAGGGAAGTAGCAGAATACTTTTCTATAGGTTCTCTTGTAATTCTCTCTCTAGAGTTTGATGAATTAAATAAGAAATAATGAAGGATGAGCTTATTTATAGGAAAATGGAATGAATAGTAACTAATTCATGAAACGGTCCAAATTGATTTACTATTAAACCAGACGGTCCATATTGGTTTACTATTAAAACTTAAAACAACGGTCCATCTTGATTTACTATTAAAACTTTAAACCAAATGATCCATGTTGATTTATTATTATAACTCCACCAACGTTCCATATTGACTTATTATTATAACTTCAACCAACGGTTTGAAAAATTAACACATCTCCTCATGGAATAATATTGTACCCAAA